>CABFOV010006054.1:0-30361 GCA_902141375.1 Timema poppense | reverse complement strand
CCCCCCCCCGATTAGACCAGTGACCACTACTACTACCGCCACACTTACACTACTAATACTTCCTGAGGAAGATGCAATATAAGCATTGAAACTTAAGTGTGTGGAAATGTGTTAAGTGTTTGTACTTTTATTTGTGATTTATTTTTCATTCACAATAGTTGTTTGCCTAAGGATAACAATTCAGTACTACAAACATTTTGTCAGAGAAGGATGGTAGACACATGAACCAACACTATAAACTTATTTAGAGATTGATCCTGTATATTAGTTTAGACTTTTGGTTGAAGTATGACTTATATAGCCATTACAAAATGAAAAATAAAATTGTGTTGTCAGAGAGTAAAACTAAAATATGTATGTACAATTTAGGTGAGAGAATTTTGCAAACAAAAGTCATTTTTACCTTGTTATGTAATACCAATAATTATTTTTCTTAAACAATAATATATTATCTATGGAAAGATATATTTGTTCATTCTTCTGAAGATGATTAAACAAATAATCTTTTTATTGTTTAGTTATGGTTAGTAGCAGACAGCTCAGTCAGTAGTGTGTCTATCTAGGACTGGATGTTGTGCCTGTCCTAGTCTCAAGTTAGATTATAAGGCATATGAAGCTACGACACGCCAAACAAGCCAGTAATGGAAAATATATGGCTTGAATAAAAAATTGACTCGGGGCCACAGGCTGGCAACAGTAATGGATGTAAAAAGTAAAGTTCATTTATGGTTAGTAATACTCCCTGCTAACAATAAATTGGCATTTCTTTCATAAATAAATAAACTTTAATGTATTATTAATAGGGATGTAAGACTCGATTCAATACCCTTATTTCTTACTGGTATCCAAACAATAAGTATTGTTCCTAGTGCACAGACAAGGAAATACAAGACACTCAAATTTTTGGGAGTTTCACTGAGATCCTTGAGCCAGGTTGAATCCTTGGGCAGTTGGAAGTGCTTGTTGCAGTTTTCAGTGATAACAGCACTTCCAAGGGAAACAACTAAATTTCTAATTGTTCGTTGTAAAGGCTACATGATCGAGAGTAAGTTTCCAAAGGTGGCGGACCAAACACAATCCCCCCAACTCACACCCTTACCTCCTTACAATGAACAAACCTTTCCAGACAAGTAATTAGTCAATGGTATTTGACAATTTGCAAATAATCACTCAAACAAAAAAAGAACCATTGTTTTACAAGTATTCTTTGTAATTTGCAATAAGAGTAAGTCATTTGGGGGTTGTTTTATGTGAAAGAAGGTGGGGGTCGCTTCTTGAACCTAGCTTTGTGAAAATTGGTTTATTGACACTAGAAGTCAGTTTTTGTCTGCTCTCTAATAAAACCATCTTTAAAGTTAATTGGTTTTTAAAAATGCCTGCTTGATGGCTATGTTGTCACTTGGGACTGCACATAGCAATTCTTGAATTGAAATTCTTTAATCTTCCAATGAGCACAGCCATTTTAATCTGGAGGCTATGGGTTTAGTGTATGTTTGTCTGTGTGCTAGGGTCAGCATTTTTTATACCTAGATTCTTAACCCTCAAATATCAGCAAGTGAAAGTACTGGTATCTAAATAAAGTGAAATATAAATAAATTGGTTTTTAAATTGAATTTAGATACTTGGAAAAACACTTCAATTGTAAATGCTCAGTAAATGAAATCAAGATTAAAAGTTAAGAATTTAAATCGAGAAAAACAGCAAATTGTGACATTTCTACTTTTCAAGTTTCCATAATTCATATAATTAATTTTATATGATTACAGTGTTTTACTTCATTAGATATAATAATATATAATTTTTTATCTTAAAATATATTAGCACAAAGTGTGGGACTTATGATTGGGTTACACAATTTCTAGAAGCCTTAAGGTTTGTGTTTAGTATGCTTACACTTTATAATAGTTATGCTATATTTATTTACTCAACCAAACCAACTTTATCTCCAAACTACATTATTATTTTAGTTTAAAACTAAGCTGCATAAAGAGTGGAAAAAGTCAAGGTACTATAATTTGATTAATTTCAAATTTACAAATTACAATAAATAAATGCCTTACAGTAATAAAAAAGTACATGTTACAGACCTTTTGAATGGTCACACATCATCAAACAATCCCCGTGGAGGTGGTCCAACTCTCTCCCTGGACACAGTAACCCCAAACATCGCTGGAGTAGAGTTGTGGAACTCCCCTCCGTTTCCCTGATATAGTTGGGCAGAGGAGTCTAACTGTCTACCACGAGGGCTATCTTGTATTTCTGACTCAAGGGTACTGTAGTAGCGGTCACGGTCACTTCCCTCAGTTGATGCCGAGTTCATGGTTGCGCCCACATAGTAGTCCACCGGCTCAACATCACGAAGCAGTACTGCACGGGCAGACTCTGTAGAGTCATCTCGGTGCAAGGGACGAACTGTAAGGAAATAAGTGCGCTCATCTGAAGGAACACACAATTAATAATATGAATAAAGAGAACCAAATCTATAAAAAATAAGTAAATAATAAAAAATCTAAATTAAAATGTTTGAGTAAACCAAAAGTTAGGATGGAAGATGGATAGGAGGCTGTTGGAGTTATGGGGAAGAAATAAAATGAAAGTGGCATACAGCTGGCATAAAAAGGAAAGAGAGAGCCATACGATTACTAGAATCAGTTGGTAAGGGGAACAAAGGTCGGTGATAGACCACTTTATCATGGACGAAGAAATGAAAAGGCAGACCATAAACATCAAGGTAATACCAAGTGTGTCGTTAGATAGTGACCACAGGTTGTTGGTGGCAGACATAAGAGGATCGAAATGTAGGAGAAAGGTAGTAGGAACAGAAAAAAAGAATAAGGGTGTGGAGGCTAAAAAATGAAGAGGAAAGAAAGCTGTACCTAATAAAGGCAAGAAGCTTAATGCCTAAGGATGAGTTTAAAAGTGTAGAGGTGGAATAGGAAAGGTTTAAGAACAGTTTGGTGGAGCTACAGAGGGGGTAACGCACCGAATGTGGCCAAACTGACTGTGGAAATGTTAAAAAGGTAAAAGTAAAGAGAATCTAATGAGAATAGGACATCAAGGAGAGTTGTTTCATAGGTATGTAAGATACCTGCTATGGAGAAGAGAAGTGCCCTTGAAGCGTAAGGAAGGGTTGTACAGGATATACTTTATAATCATTGTCACATATGCAGCAGAAACATGGACATTGAATGTAAGAGATACTAGGAAATTGGAGGCCACAATACTAAAGTTTGTGAGAAGCATGTTAGCTGGCACAAGGAGAAACAAGATTAGGAATAAAGTTATCCGAGACAAAGTGGGGGTACAGGCTGGAAACAGTTGATGATTTTGATGATTAATTATGTATAACTATATATTAATATAGTATTCACCTGGTTAGTTTAACCTAGCCACTTGTATCACCTCAATCTTTTTCCTCTATCCATTATTACCATCTTTATTATACTGTCATCCATCCCTACCACCTCCGGTCCCTCTCTCACTACAAAGCCTACTCCGTTCCTCCTCCCTTGATATTTTCCCATCCAATGTAAAATGTAGCCTTTCCTTAATTCCCTCATGCTGCTCCCTCTTCAATTGGTCGCTCAGGCCCAGGAAATTCACTCTCCTCTGATCCATCATGTCCACAATTTCCTCCACTCTTCCAGCCAGTGTGCCAATGTTCAGTCACTATTCATAGTTTATGGTTGTCAACGATTTTTCCAATATGGCATTTTACTTTATATTCTTGTTGAGATAACATACTTTATTGTTATATTAAATTATTTTTTTATTCTGAATGACTTTATTGAAAATGAACAAGTAATATAATATACAAGATTGAACAAATTAATAAATTTTCTATTTGCCTTTAGCTGTTACAAGGTGAATAAACTCAATAAAATTTCAAAGAATTAACTTTCTAAATAAATATGAAGCAGATATTTACACACTCGAGAAAGTGATCTCATAGAGTAGGAGGACAAAAGTGTATAGTAATATCGTCTTGTATAGTTAGCTCCTCATAGAAGGGTAGGAGTTTGGATATTGGTTGGTGAAGTGGTTTTACCTAAATAGTATCCTACAAAAAATGTGGGTCACTTCCCCTAAATTCTATCCTCCCCGTTCTTACTTCATTTGTATAAATAAATATACAAATAGACTGGACAGATTAGAATGTGTGCTTATGAAAGAGATCAGTGAAACCCAAAAATGTGTTAATTGTGGGCTTAATTGCACTTATAAATAAAATAAATAGGGATATAGACAATAACACATTTTGTTTATAATGGCTGTTGTGGCTATGTTTGAGGTGGACAAAAACACATAAATAATATAAAAGTTGTAGTGAGTGAAGAAGAAAATTGTACAGCAATTTTCATAAATTCAAGTGTTGAACTCATACTCACCTCTGTCCTCTGGTTTTTGACGTGTGGTTCTATAACGAGACATGCCAAAACGGTCTTGCAGCTCTCTTCGTCGATTTATAGAATCCTCTGCTCTCTGCCGACGACGTTTTTCTAAAAATAGTTTTTTACATAAATATTCAATTTAAGTTAAATATATTTAAATTATAGCTTACTAATAATTATTATTTTTGCTAAAATTTCTCTTATATTATTTAATGTAGAAGTATGTATTTAATATGAAAGATGGTAAAGTATGTTCACGGTACGAATTGTTTTCTGAGAGGCCTTTTTCCCTACCAGAAATCTATTATATTGTAGGATATTGGTAGGAAAAGGGACCTTTCAGAGAGTAATTCCTACCGTGAATGGAGTATATGTAGAAAAGCAGTGGTCAGCACTACAAGGGAAACCCAGATCCCAGCCTAAGGGATTGTCGAGCACAAGTACCAAACATTATCTTGAGTTGACCATAGCCATCAATGCAAGTTGCTAATGAGCATATTCGTGGCCTGATGCTGGTTGCCAATAAGGTTGCATCTAATACAAATTCAATGAGCTGTGTACTACCCAGAACTGACCATTTCATACATTTTGGTCTTCTTCACATGGTATATGTGATCTGGCACCAGTATGTTTGTATGGAAGTTGTATGGATGAGACATGTCTCAAACTCATGAACAAACATGATAGGAGGCCAGTACTGCATTCACTCTAGAGTGATATTATAATTGAGACTCGATTTCATAAAACTTGCTTTCTGCACTTTCGGCCAATGGAATTCAATACTATGGATAAGCCTGATTGTGATATTGCATTTTATTTTCACAAAACTTATATATTACCAATGCAATTGAACCGGAAACATTATAGGTTTTAACAAAACTTATTTTATTCGTGTTTAATGGTTTTAACAAAACTTCTTTCTGCTGTTTTATTTTAAAGATGGAATTAAATAATACAATGCTCAGGGTATTTTACCTCATAAAGAGAAAATAAGTTTTCCTTATTAATATATATTATACATTCGCATCCATTGTTCTTTTCCCATGTTTGTCTTTTATGTTATTCCTTTTACATGTTCCTATCTATGTGTCCTATCATTCTTTACAATTTTCCATTTTATCCCTTTTGTGTTTTTTGATTTCCTCTTTTAGGAAGTTGCATAGCGCATTTCACACCCCTCCATGATGAGTTAAAAAAGAATGAAACCGTAAGTTGGGGGATTTGGCAGTAACGATCAATTTTTTTTCAAGAAGCAGCCATTGTCTCTTTGTCTACTGACAACAATGTAAAGTGTGAACTTGGTTGTTCTTTTCATTGTAAAAACCATATTGTGTTCGTCCCTTTTATAATATGTTTCTATCCACCATTTTTGTACCTTCTTCCAAATATAATATAAATACTACATAAGAAATGTATATTGCGAGAAAGTATCAGTAGGTGCAAAAACCTTTAAAAAAAACATTTATTTAATATTCTAATACATCACTATAACAAAACAATGTAGGCCTACCCTTAAAATTGATTTTTTTTGCAGCTGCTTCAAGTGATCGACTCGCACGACTGTCATTTTCACTTAGTGACTAGATAAATTCCACAAAAAAAATGTGGGATAAACAGAAGGAAAAAAATAGATGTAAAATACACCAAAATATTAAAGAAAGAAATTAAAATATATCATTGCCAAGAAAGTCATTATTCACAGCAACATTGTACGAGGTCTTACCTACTTCCTGAATTGAGTGCTAAAAAAAATTGGGAAAGGTTTTGTACAAAAAAAACCCACAAAAGACACGCATGCTTACTCTATGTCAAAATGTAAATCTGCATTTTACAAACATTACAATTTTGGCTTTGGAAATCGCCACAAGGACACTTGCTCTTTGTGTAAAGATTTTGCTCTTTGTGTAAATAATTTCAAACACATTCATGAAAGAAATGTTTCATGAACAAAGTACTACCTTTATAAGATCAGGGCAAACAAATGTTTTAAGTTGATGAATACTATGATGAAAAGACAGTTTTGTATGTTTTGATTGTTAACAAAATTAACTCCTTCCGAAAGTTATATTTTGGTGAGATGTTTATACAGTTGCCAGGCATGGCTGTATAACTTAACCATCATGCATGCAGCATATGGATAAAAATGAAAGCGAGACATTTTTCATTATGTGTGACTTGAGACAGAAGGGGGCCAATGAGATTGCTTCAGCAATGCGGCATGGTTTAAAAGATTTTCAACTATAAATAAGCATAATATAATTTTTTAAGCCTAAATCAATTATCAAAAACATCCAACCTTTGAATCGGCTTTGACAATATTTCATTTATTCAAATTAAATTCACTTTGAATTAAAAAAGTAGACTTTATACTCCCCTAGTGAATTATCAACTTTTGACTCAATTGGGTATTTATGTCTATTGTTTAACATAGCAATGTGTCAGTGACTCAGAACATTGTTAAAGGAACAATTGAAATTGAAACCATGGACCTTTGCATGCAACCCCCTCATAATGAGTGTTCATAAGAGTGAGGTGAGATTTAGCTCGAAAGAGTGATAGTCTTTGTCCGATGTTGCTCAGAGAGAATCTTGTGGAGGTATTGTAATGAACCAAAAATAAGCCACACTATTTTCCAAGAAACAGCCTTCATAAAACTCTAATGCGGTTTATAATCACACTCTTAAATAATACACACACAATTTTGACCTTATAAGATATGCATATTGTTATATTGATATTGAAATATTTACTTGTCGCTGGTGTAACTTGGCAAAGTTATTAAACGTAGACGAACTCTGATATTTACCAAACACCACTTAAACTTGGTAGAGTTTTTAAAAATAGATTAACCTTGATGGTTACTAACCACTGCTTAAACTTGGCAAAGTTATTTTAAAATAGTTGAACCTTTGCTATTTATTTGTGTCTACGACATTTGAGACAATATGGCTGCCAAATCTAAATACCAAACCTTCAAAATAAGTTTCTTCAGCACATTTTTAGTATGGATAACTTACCTTTATATTTCCAAGTGATATCTTTAGAATTAATAGATTAACTTTTTATTTTCAAGTGATCTCATTTTTAGTACAATAACCTAACTTTCCGTTTCCAAGTGATCTCATTTATTGTATAATTTTTTTTCCCCCCTTCAAAGCTATCTCATTTTAAGTGTGAACTTATTTTTTCCTGCAAGTGATTTGATAGATTAGGTAATCTAATTCTAAATGTAAATATTGTTTTGTCTATGAAAGTGTTTGAAAATTTAGGTTGTGGGCTACATTCGGGCCAATACTGTAACTGTCTTAGTTTATCAAGATACCAATACAATACATTCTTATACATGCTGTATACTTGAAGTTAATAACTTGAAACTCTTTGTTAAAAGTTGTATTTTGAAGTGTGTAGGCTACTTTATCCATTCTATAAAGTGTTTAAATATTGCTTTTTGTTTTTATTCTTTGATAGTCCAATTCATCTCACCCCTTTTAATAAGTTCCTTGCCCTCTTCCACAAGATCTGTTGTGACCTCATCATCTCCAACAAATTGGTGGAATCCCAACATTGACAGGAGGCGAGCCCCCACACTGAAGTATGTTGCTAGACAGAAAGCCAGCATTGCCATTGGGAAATAGATGTTGAACCCATCAGAAATTATGGAAATCACATCCATATGACCCATCACCTAGAAGTAACATATGTTTATATCAGCCAGTGTTTCAATAAACATCCATCAAATGTACACTTAGTTGAAAATTAAAGGTTTAAACTAGATTATTAAAAAATATTTAAATTTAAGAACAATAAAAATCACCCTAAGCACATTTAAACATTGATACCAAGGTTGGGCTGATGTCGATTATCAATCCGATCATCGGCCGATTAGGGCAGTCAATGATCAGCATTTTGCTAATCGATTCTTAAAACCATTCTTATGTTGGGGGTGGGGGGCGCAGGTAGGAGTGTGTGTGTCTGTGTGTGTGTATGTAGAGGGAAGAAGGAGGGTATATCAAGTACTGCTTGGTAAATCATTATTGTTTGGCTAATAGCAAACAGCAGAATAGAAAAATCAGTGAGTGAGTGAAAAGCTGCATTGCAGTGGTTGTGGGTAGGGAGTGATTATCTTTGCAAGGTCATCCACAAGGTCAACTGACAAACATGTGTCTGAAATCAAAGAGGAAGATTCAAGGGAGGCTAAATCTAGGAAAGGTCCAAGGGAAGTCCAAACTGCCGCATTACTTTCCAGAGGTAAATTATTCAAAAGTTGACTTTTAGATTCGTATATATTAGAATTATATTATTATAGCTATATTACGTTATTAATGTGAAAATTGACAATTTTTAACAATTTGTTAAGTAATCAAATGATTTAAAAGTGGAAATGCTGATATCTCAATTAAATAGACTATGCATACTATTGCGTTTTAAAAATAGATTATTAAGTAAATCATGTGGAAGCTCGAAAATGATGAGCCTACAAAACTTTTGATCTCAATTTCAAGATTAAGCGACGAGCTTGGCTTGAAGCTCAGAATACAGGTACTAGCAGATCCCTAAAATATTTATATATTTTTAAAATATAACATTTCTTTTTTATTGTTATCTCGAAATTGTTTCAAACTGTAAATGAGTTACCACACATCTCTAAAATAATATTGTTGTAATATAATAAAATAATTTTATCAGGCTATCTCTGAAAACACACTAACAGTTTTATGTGTGTTATGTTATGTTTGGCAAATGGTACAGGAAAGGGGGATGGAAACAATATGGCTTTTACTAGAAAAACAAGAACATGGTTACACTTTATATTGCTGTCACTGGACAAAGAGGTAATTGCTATATAATGTGTTTGATAAATGTAATGTACTGTCGGTGGAAACACTGCCAAATTACCTGTGTATAGTATGTCTCAGAGATGTGGTGCTTGATTATATGACTGTCCATGTGAATGAGACCCAAGAAGTTGAGACACATGGGTGGCGTAAGCCGGCACAGCATCATCCCCGAGAATATAAGCGAGTACTCGTCTGTTTGGTGGTGGGGGGCCAAGTAGTAGAGGTTAAGAAACCTTATCTTTAGAACTGTTGAGTAGGCGCAGTAGCAAAGGTATGCTATGATCAAAGTCGACAATACCTGTACATACATAAGGATAATAAACTATGAGAAGTGATCTAGTTTGTTTTGTATGTTAAAAACTTTAAATGTAGTCATGAATAAATGAAAATAAATAACAATTATACAGTAAACTCTTGATTCTATTAACTAATTGAAGGAAATGTAAAATTCAGATGAAAAATTGGTGGGTTGAGAAATACAATTTTTTTTTTTGTTTGCGTTAATAATGCATGTTCATTACAACTAAATGGGTTAAGTAATAATATACATAGCCTATTAAAAAGAACAGTGCAGTCTTTGCCTTTAATTTTCTTCTCCAAAGTTTAAAAATATTTTCGCACATTTCTGAAACCAGATACTGGTTTTGAGCTAAATGCATTAGAGGGGATCAATGGAAAGGTGGGTCACAAATCCTCAAATTTTATGGACTTGTCAGACAATGTCAGTAAAATCGCATTGACAGAAGCTGCTCTCTAAATACGACGTTCGTAAAATCGAGTGTTTACTGTATGAGTGGTACTTTTCAAATTAAGATGTAGCCCATAAATCTTTTAAAATTAAAATGTTCGTATTAACTAAATTTGTTGTATTAGGGGAATACTCACTTCAATAGTGAGATAATCATAGTTGACTTTGGCCAGATTAAGAAACTGTGCAAACAAAGATATAACTGGATCTTTATTGAAGAATGTCACCTCTGACCATACTACAGCTGTTGATAATATTCCTGACAAAACAGCAAGGATTTTCAACATGTAGCCATGAAAGACACATTTCCAGTACCATTCTGTGGAAAAACAAACAATTTTATTCAGTTGGCTGTTTGAGTAATAAAAAATATTGTGAGTCGACAATTGTAATGCCACATAGAAGAATTAGGGTTGAATGAAAAAATGAATTCAATTTAAAATCAATTGTGATTGTGAAGAGGATATACCAAAAATTTCTTAAGTTTTTTTTTTCAAATATTCTTGCATACCATATTTAATATCCTCTAAAAATAATACCACAAAACATTACCAGTTCAAATTAAAAAAAAAATGAAAGATGTAAATTATTAATTACCCATTTTGATGGTCAAATGGTCATAGCTAGGCATGTCAAATGTGAGCCTTGATCTATGATTCTATGAGGCCTACAGACCACTTGATGAACTAACATAAAATTCGGCACTAATCAACTTGTTATAAATATTGTAAAAATACACCATTTGGAATATTACATTTGGGAATGGATCATTATCTGAGTTTAGTGCTCCGAATTTGCACTCTTTACTAACAAGAAACAAACTCTCAAAAAGTGTTAAATTTGTGCACCATATATGTGCAGTGTTTAGCAGCACAAAGGTGTGTAAACAGTTGTGTTTTCATAGGAAAAGGAACAAAACAACCAAGCGATCACAGCTTACGACATATATTTAACATAAATTATGAATGTAACCACAAAACAAGAACTTAAACTTAGAACCTTAAAGTTTAAAATATTTGTGAAAAAATAGAGGATAAGTCTTAAAATGTTATGTTATTTTAATTTTCTTGTTAAAGTAAGACTTTTGTTTAAATAAGATGGTGTTGAGAGTGAATTTTCTGAATTAGGGTTCACTCAGTATTTTATATTTTCAATGTGGCCTTCATGATTAAATGAGTTTGACTCACTTGGTTCAAGTTATGACTCTCACAAAGGACTGGAGTGCCAATGACAGGCAGATAGAGGTTCAAATTCCAGGTAAAGGTGAATTTTCCTAAATGTTTTTCCAACTACTCCTCACAAATATGGGTACACTTTTACTAAATTCAACCGTTCTCATTTATAACACATAATTAGTATATATGTGTGCAACCAGAACAAGTAATAAAATGTGGTGCCAGTAAATAACTATTAATGTTCCTATAATATATTATAGATGGATCATATTTTAAGTTTAAATAGTCCAAAAGTGCTTCTTGCATGGTGAAAATATATTCTTTCTTTCACTTCCCTTGAGACTAACCAAAAACCCTTTTGGTCAATTACCCCCGTCATCTTACACAAATAAGGTTCCACCACCATTGACCCGAATGAATCTTATACCTATTTGACATATGGGTATTTAAAAGGGTGATGTATGGCTGGAGAGAAAGGTTGGAGCTGTTTGTGCACTGGGTAGTCAACCTGTTCTTCCGACGACACTGACTAGAGTTAGATTCAGACCTTACAGACTTACCCGCTTCCGTAGCTCTCCCCACATTCACCTATAGTTCCTTTGTAAATATTTTGTCTTGGCCTACACAACTTTGTTGTCTGACTAATGAACACAATCACAAACTTTTTTTTTTTGCACCACATCTTACTACTCGTTTGGGTTATTTGCTTATGTATTAATTATACCAATGTTTTTAGGGGATGAGGAAGGTTAAATTTATATTAAGTGTACCCACATTTGTGTGGAGGGGGAGTGGAAAACCATTTTTTTTAAACTACCTTCACTAAACCCAGCCGAAATTCAAACCTCAAACTCCCTATCATCGGCAATTTAGTCTGTGAGTGTGACTCCTTAGACCATGTGGCCATCAAAGCAGGTACAAAATATTTTTTCTAAATGTACTTTGACATTACAATAGTACTGCCAATAAAAAAAACTTGTAGTTTCTGGTTTTACAATATTAATTTTTGTGGTCAAATTGAGGGTGGTTTGAACCCTTCCCTCCACCTTTAGCCTTGAGTTGCTTAAAAAGACATATTTCAATTTCTTAAGCATTTGAGAAAGGAGATTGGTTTATAAGATGAGGTTGAGATATTCTAAGTTGTAAGTAAGTACTGAATAAAAATTATCAAAGTCATAGAAAAGTATCTTGGACAAGGATATTAAGTCTCAACCTCTAACAAGTTAAGCCAAAAGAATCCAGGGTTTCAATCTCTGCGCAAGACATGACTGGCAACTATATTTGAAAAACGAGTTCTCCTACCCAGTGTTGGAGTGTAGAGTAATCTGACAATAGCAGGTCGAGATCGCTGGAAGGTTGGTCTGAACCGTGTCTCATGGTTCACTTGGTTACGAGCAACATCCTCTAATGAGATTACCTTATCCACTAATATGCCCCACTGTGTTTCTGTACGGTGTTGTGTCTGCAGAGCTTTGATCACCTGGAAACAGTTAAAAATATCTTAATTAAATTTTGATTTACTCTAAGCATGGCCAAGTAGAAAATATTAAAAATATTAACTGAAGCTCAAGTTGGAAATAAAAAACAACAACTTAAGTTCCAAACCAAACTGTGTCGTCTACCCCCTTTCAGGTTAAAAGTGTCACATTTAAAGATCTGTGGTTTGATAATAACCTGTCTATGAAGTCTGATAAGTGCTTTGTAAGAGGGAGCATCAGTTGGAGTGTCTTCAGGCAAGTGTCGTCGATTCATCCTCTCCTTGAGCTCAACAGGGACTTTCTGGAATATGGTTTCCAGATTCTTATGCAGAGGATGACCTGGTTTGATAGCCATTGATGCGGCTTGGAGGGACTGAAAGATAAAAAGACTTTAATATCCAACAATAGAATACAATATATACACATCAACTAAAGTTTTGCATAATGCCAGAAAATGTTGATGAGATACCATATACCTCATGCACTGCAACTATATAATGGAGGTGATCCTCTATAATGTTATTCAAGATCAGGCACAGTAAAATGCGTGTTCATGTTTGTTTATTAGCCAAGTTACGTGGTTGTGATTCAACAGCAGCAAGATGTTGGTTCAGTTAGCAAGGCACAGTCAGTGTGTTTACGTCGTAACTGACTGGAAACATACCTCATACACCGATAACAATGTTTGACACGACACGATTGTGACTCTGCTTCCAAGTGGATATACATAAGAGTGTGGATACAATTTAGAGACGCACATAAATTGAGGGCAGACCTCATACAAGTCATCCTTGTTTGACAACAGTAGCCCAAGATCGCTGTGTGCATATCTATGTGCATAGGTGTCCAAGTTCCACGGCCAGAGCTCTGAAAAGTGATCTCACCCCAGCATCTGGGATTATCAATTCTGATCAGACGGTGATAGGAGACTGTAAAACCGCATCTATAGAAGAAAATGGGCTACCGTGCATTGAAATTGGACTATGCAACGGTGGAGAAAAACTTTGTTTTGCAATGTGTATAGGGTTGCATTGAAACCCAGCAAAACATGTACAAGAGTCCGGAGAGACTCTGGACACCAACACGAGTACAGACATGTGAGGGAGGTCCATGCTTTCAGTGGAACATCTGTGAAAATTTGGGATGCGATAATGTCAGTCCAACATACATCACTAATTCCCATAGGAGGCATAATGACTGGTATCAGATCTGTGCAAGGCATCATGGAGCCCATTGTGCTTCCATACAGAAGGATAGTAGGACACCACTTCATCATGGCCGATGACAATGCCACACCTCACCATGCACATATGGTTTAGCAGTGCCTCAAACACAAGGTCATTGAATGAAATGACCTGCACAGTCATCGGACATAAATCACATTGAGCATGCTTAGACAGATTCGTCATCATCCCCACCCGCCTGAAAATGTTCAGTAGCTTATTGGTGCTGCGTTGAAAGATTAGGAGAATCTTGCACTAGAGGGCATTTATAACCTCCTCCAAAGCATGCCGGTCAGAGTAGAGGAGCTCTTCCTTAAAGGGGAAGGCCCCACACAAATGAACAAACAAGTAAAGGTGTCCTCTGATGGAAGGAGGAGAAAATGATGTGTAGTAATCTTTAGTGGACTTCCTAGAGACTTCTTAAAATCTTTGTTCGTTTTAAGAGTTTCTATCCTCAAGATGTTTCGTTTTTGTTGTTTGATTCTTTAAACGTATAATATGTTGACAAATAAATGTATTAACCTTGAATCTGGTATGATGCAAAAATGTTGTTGGTGTGTATATAAAACCTGCATAGTAATATTATAGGTACAGATAATACAAACTTAAAAAAGCGATACCTCTATGCAGCTGGGTCTAAAAATTAATTACCAAAAGTTTTTGTTGAAAAATAGATGATTTAAGGTGCCACTAAAGATTGGGGTCAGATCCCGATCCAGTTTACTGGAATGTTTTTCTCTAAATAGTTTCTCACTCTCCTTCCGGGCAAATGTCGTTAGATTAGCTTATCCCTTCCCTACCCCATTAAAGTAATTATATATATGCTTATAACCTGAACAGGTTGTAAGACAAGGTGCTATTAAAAATAAAACCTTTAGTTGATATAGTAAAAAGAAATTATAACTGAAACCAAAATAAAAATTTGAAGGAATTTGAAGGACTCATTCCAGTTTATCTACAATGTTTCAACCAAAATCGATCCATAAACTATAGCCAGTGTGTTTTTCTATCACTGCACACAACACTTTGCAGCCACTTAATACACCTACTAGTGAAGTAACCATAGTTTGTTTATGACACATGCAGTCCAACCAGATTCAAGAGATTTCACTATGACAGAATGCATGATCATTTTGCTTAAGTTCATAATGTATCAGTTATGTTCAGGTAAATTAGTTGAATAAGTTTTATTAATCCTAGCTTGATAATTTGCAATATGAGCATATGCCCCTTGATATTAATTTAGTCTTTTCTATTCATTCATTCAACACACACCTCTAGTATATCATCAACAGTTTCTTCAGCCTCACACTTCTCGATACTAAGTTTGGCTGCCTTAAAGTAACTGTAGTTGAGGGCATATCCCCTCTTGCTGGCATTCCATAGGGACCTGGGGACTTCCACTAGGGCATAGCCCAACAGCAGCACAAGAAGGAAGAGACCCCAGGTATTACTAGCGGACGATGCAATGGCCTTTACCTTCTGCCTGTAACATTACAAGCACTCATCTTTTACAATAATTAACAAGCATAGTAAACTTCAGTGATAGTTACATTAGTGTACTTACATTTCTGGTGAAGTAAACTTAAGTTGAATCGACTTTTAACAATATTTAGGCCCAATCTTACAATGTCACGTTAAAGTCCTCGTAACTTAACCGTTTGTAAAGTCTAATCGTTGGTTAAACTTAGCGTTGCATTTTACAATACTATTTTTATGTGCGCGTTAAATTACGGATAGGTGCCTTCCATTAGTTCTTAGCGTTAACTTTCTCGGAGTGCTAGATTTGTGTCAAAGCTTTTGATTGGCCTAACTTGGCCATAAAGAATATAACCAAGTCATTACAACGTCTATGGAACTGTTATGAAAAAATCAATCAAAACGAGTTCAATTCATCAAGTTTGTTGAGGTTATCTGCTATATTTTATCGTATTTATTTTCCTGCTAAAAGGTCTGTTGAGAATCATAAACGCGTACGAAGTGTAAATCTTAGCAAAGAAGAGGAAATGTTGCTGATTGAATTAATTAATCAAAGTCGTCATGATCATGCAATAAATCAGCCATTTCATAATATAAATAAAAGTAACCTCACTTTAATAATAACCACAATCACCTTGAAAACAATATGGTGGAGTGTTTAGCGTTGTTAATGTGGACGTTATGTTTGCTAACCGGAAGGTAGACCTCGCGTTAACTTTACGAGCACATTTACGTGAACATTAGCGCTAACCAAACATTGTAAAATCAAAAGTAGTGGTCGTTATTGCTTAACCTCATGTTAAGCCCTAACGAATAGAATAACATGACATTGTAAAATTGGGCCTTACTATATTTTTATAGCACTGCTTCTTACTACCGATTCGGGTTATACTCATGTGTACTAATTACACTAATGGGTTAAGGATGAGGAAGGTTGAATTTAAAGGAGGTGTACCCACATTTGTGGATAGAGATATCGAGAGAGAGTGAGTGGGAAACCACTTAGGAAAAACTACCCTCAGTACACCCAACCGGGATTTAACTACAATCTCTCCATCATTGGCAGTCTAGTCTATTGTTAGAGAAGCACCTTAGATCATGCAGCCAACAAAGAAGGTTTTACAAAATTGAATATCCTTAAATAAAAAAGTATTTTTTACTTAAAATGAGATTTTTGGAGACAATGTAAATTGGCCCGTAATCTTAAAATAGCACAATGATTACTTATTCCAGAGGAGTAAATAAATATTTTAGTTCAAATACACAAGTGACCAAATACTCAAAATGTCTGCTATTTTTTCTGGGTGCTGCCTTAATCATACTTTTTATAGAAATGGAAGGTCACTAAACCCATATTTATTTTATTTTATCATTTTTATGTATTCACATTCAGTAAAGTAGTGCATGAATAGCCCAGACAAGCAGAAAGCCGCCCACATAGCAGTGGAACATAAAAATGTTTGGGAGTGGTAATTATTACTCTGGAGTAGAGGTCTGCGAGTACCAGTCTCTTCATTCGAGTCAATCTCGAGCAAGCTTTTCATTAAGCTTCCGAGTGTGGAATTGAGTTAGAATTAATAAATTTAAAATATTACTCAGATATTTTAAAGAAAAGTAATGTTTTAAAATATAAAATAGATTATTTCTAAGTCATTAAAAAAATCAAGCTATAATAATTAATAAACATATATTTATTTTAAAATATATTGTGATGCTAGCTACAAAATTAATTATAATTAATTTAAATCCTATTGAGGATAGTTTTAAAAAACATTCAAGAAAATAGGTTTGGATGTGTAGATTTAGTAAAGAGACTCATTAAATATCTATCCACTTGGATTGTAAAGTTCGTTCACGGTAGGAGTTTACCTCTGAAAGGCCTTTTTCCCTACCAGAAATCTATTATATAGTAGGATATTGGTAGGAAAAAAGACCTTTCAGAGGTAAACTCCTACCGTGAATGAAGTTTAGCTATTCACTTGTTGCCGACCTCCTAGAGTGAGATTAAACATTAATGATTTTAGGATGTACATAGGGTTGCTGACCTTGACATTCCAATAGCAAGCTGTATCATATCCTTTTTGTTGGGGTTTTCCTCTCTTTCTACTCTCACAATTCTCCTTTCACACACAAACCACATTCAAACAAGCAGATAGAAGAGTAATCAATGAGTCATTCATCACTAGACACAATATAAAAGAAAGAGATAAACTTTTTCAAGGAGCTTGAAATTTCGAGCTCGATTTCAAGTATTTATTTAAAGCTCGAAATCCAAGTACTTGCAAAGCCCTAGTCTGGAGACTTATTGTTGGGGTAAATTTTGATTAGCTTCTATCCATCACTAAAGCAGACCCACCCATAAATATTTAAAAACTTGATTTTATTTATTAATTTACTTTTAAATCTAATTTGTGTGCTAAGCTATTCCATAGTAATTCATAAATTCAAAGATACTAAGTGAGTAATCTGCTCCTGACTATATTTTAATTTTATATTAGGGGGCCTACACTAAAATATTAAATTGATTAGGTAAACTGTCCTCACCCATCTAAGTCGAGGCCTGGCTGCACAGCAATGTAAATGAGCAGGATACCGCAGATAAATAGATAAGAGCCATAGTAAATAGCATTGTCTATTAAAGCTGATTTCAATTTTCCTTGAACTGTGAAGTCTCCAGCTTTAATATAAGATTGCATCAACGGCAACACCAACCTGTTGCAATAAAATAATAGTTAAGGCAGGTTACTAGTACAAAGAATATTAAAAATAAAAATAAGTTCACAATTTGTAGAATAAAGCGAGATTATTCAATCATATAGATGGGGGCTGTTCAACTTCAAACGTTTAAGATGAATCATTACCCTCTTTAATGTCTCAGTACACATTTTAGGGCCACACATAGATGGTCAGTTGGACAGCTCTCATTTAGTTTTTTTTTCCATTCAATTTCCCAGAAACTACAAAGAAATGCCATAGACAAACCTCAATTATAGCAAATCATAAAAAATTATATATTATAGTGAATTTAAAATATTTCTCTTTAAAGAAAACCTCTTTTCACTTTTTGAGGTAAGTTTACTAACAAATAATTAATGCTCTCTTGGGAAGAGATTTTACAAATTTACAAAGATCCAAAAATTATATAGACGACTATAAATTAACCTTAATTTTTGTTTTAAGTGTTTTATATGTAGGGCATTTAAAAAGTGCCTAAATTACCTATATCGGTGGGCAGAGGTTTGGATCTTGTTTTGTCTGTATTGCCAATGATGAGGATATCAAAGTTTAAATCAAGACTAGGTTTTTTTTATATACAGTTTCCACTTACCCTTCATACAAATGCAGCTACAGTTCCTCTAAATTCTTACTCTATTAATAATACATTACATAATCCAGTTCAACAGGCCTATTCCTGAGATGTTTTGAGTTTATTCCATTGCGAGATTGGGAGTTCACCTGACACAATCTTTAAATTTTTTTCTATTTAGCTATTCTTGAATTATTTTTTTTTGCTACGGATTGAATTTTTTTTTATTCAGATAGATCTCACTGCAGTTCCATCTCTTGGAATTGTCAATCTTGCAACAGGTAGTTCCAAAGTATTTGTTGTTGAACAAAATGTAAAATGGTGGAAGCATGGATGGACTATTTGATGATAAGATAACTTGAGGCATTCGAAAATAAATTTAATAGAATGCCACGTATATTTTGTGAACGCAAAGACCATACATAATGTAATAAGTTATACTAGTAGTAGCTTTTTATATAATAATTTAGCGAATCAAAGAAACAAAGTATGATACATACCTTCCACAAATTTAAGTATAATCTGCTTTTGCTCTTTGCTTATTTTCTTTTCATCCATCTTTATTTAGACTTTATGAATCTAAACTTAACCAACCAAAAATAAAACTGAGATAAAATGAAGAAGATGAAGACAACAATTTTGTTATTTTATTGTTTAAATGGCTGAAGGGTGTGTTCACACAGCTACAAAGTAAATCTCAAATCACAATTCTCAACACTGGAGGTTTGGAATTTTTCGCTTAACACAAAATTAGAAGACTCAACATGAATTACGAGATTTTAAACTCAAGAATAGCTACTTTACGGATATGAAATTACGAATTTGAGTTGAGCATGGCGAGATTCGCCATAGTGAGATTAACTCGCAAAATCTCCGGGATAGGCCCTCAGGTGACTGATATATATCTTAAAGTTTCTTTGAAATGATTCTCTTAAGAATATGTAACCACACGGTCTCAGATGGAAGGCATGTTTGTGTAAACATTAAACATTGTGAGTGGCAAATGACACAACGAATGTTATGAGGTTGTTGTGATGATTCGATAAACATATAAACTAGAAGAGCTGACACAAAAGGTGGTGTCAGTATTACTTAACTATAAACCAGGCTGGCGGCCCAGTTAAAATGGGAGGTTATGGAGCCCCTCCCAGCTGACTAAATAAGACCGTAATCTAGGAGGTCATGCTAACTGCCACAAGGCCACGTAGGCTAAGTCATCGGGTTCATCAAGTACCAGTCAGGGCTGCCACTCGAACCCAGGAAACCAGGTTCGACGACCGTGCAGGGACCGCCTAGCAGTCAGACAGACCATTGGGTAAACCTCATTGCACCTCATTTTGTCACTCGCTTCTGGGCAGTTCCACGAGTAATGGAATGAGACAATATTTAATTCTTTCATAGTATTTTAAAGAAAATTTGATAAGAAGAACAATTCCAATGAATCAAATTTCTATTAAACTTTTTACAAAACAACATAAACTTTATTTTAATAACATGGAAAAAAAATCACACACTGATATTATTTACTAATTAATTATTAGTTGGTAACAGAATGACATAGTTCGGACATAGTTATCCAACTTATCATAAAAAAGAGTAAAAACTCATACCAACTACTCACTTGTAAAAGCTACAAAATTTAGACCACTTAGACAAACTTATTAGCTATACAATGATATATTAGAAGTTAAATTTAAAAATGACTGAATGATCAGTTTGTGGTAACTGAATGACAAGTTGACAATGTAGGCCTTTTCATTGTGCTTCATAGATAGGTGTTTGTTAAAAAAAGTACCTATCACTGCTATCAATATTAGGCTTTCTTCAACCCAAATCTTGTCCTCCTTTGTAGGAAAGTAAAAAGTTTACACACTGATTACTTTTTCTCAAAAACATCATTTTCATAACATGCTGTACTACATACATCAACTTGTATTACTTGTCCTACAAGGAATCGCTGAAACTATTTTCCAGTAAAATAAACCAAAGCAAAGTCTTCTTGAAACAAAGTAGAATAATGATTGAGAGATTTGTATTTCTGATGAGAGAAATTTCAACTTCATCTTGGAACTTGTGAACAGGCTTTTTTTGGGGACAAAGAATAACGTTGATTCTCAATATTAAATGGAGCAACAGGAGTTACTGCATGAAGGCTCTTGGTCTCTTAAACTGGAGGTATGTCATTCCACCTTTGATCTAATTCATTTCAATGAATCTATATATCTTGGGCAGGAACAAGGACTAGCTTTATATTAGGACATTTGCAGCGTGCAATGCCTACAAACATATTAGCAATATGCACAGCATATGTTCCAGCTTTACACGTTGTCCAAACTGTATGTTTTAAGGTGCCGCCAATTCCATCAACAACACCTTTACCATGTTATGTGGCAAATAAATGCCATGAAACATGAACATTTAAGTTTTCCTTATGAAATGTTAAGTTGGCAAACAAAAATTGTTGTTCAAATTGACTTGCTGCACCATCAATCATGAATGTGATAGTCTTTATTTTTGGGTCAACTGAAATAACATGGGTCACAAGCTTATATAGAAAGCTGTGAACAGAATATTTATTGTGTTCTAGCTCCTCAGTAACTATTGCACATGGATAGCCTGTGTTTTTCTCATTCCATATATAAACTGTGAAGATGGTAATTTGTGACTTAGTCCAATGTGCACTTTGAATTTCATTTTGTTGCTCCACAGTGTATTTCTCTGCAAAGTCCACTTGAATAACTATGTGTTCTTTACTAGCTTGACTTTTTTTTCCTCAAAAAATGCATACTGTTGATGTTTGATAAAAGTGTGAGCTATAAAATTAGGTTTTTGCTTTTGGAGAGCTTCAAGACAAAGCTACCCTGTACTTCCATGTCTTGAAGAGTGACTCTGGTTCATTGTCTCCCACTGTTCCCATTTCACAATAGTTTTCATCAATATTTCATCTAAAGGGTACTTATCCTTTAAGGATATTTCAAAACACATATTGCACTGTGAAAACATACAACTTTCTTCTTCTTAGTAACATACCATGGATACAATAAAGTCTTGACAATAATGTTTATTTTAAAAAATATATTTTAAAGTAGGTCCTATTTTAAGGTAGACCTATGCATCCATTTCATTAACATTTTTTTTTAAAGCATAAAACATAGCTTAAATGTATGTAGACTTAATTCATCACTGAGCCTAATAACATATAAAACTAATTTTATTCCATTTATAATGACTGTGTCATTCCATTACTTTTACCAATATGAATCATTTTGTTAACGTTAAAAATGGGTTTAATAAATTGCTGTACTATTTTAAGAACATCAGTTAATTTTCTGTGAGCAAATATATGTTTGCATACAAATTTAAATTTTCTGAAAAAATGATTTCTTCTCAGAGAACATCCATTAGCCTTTTAACGGTAATAGAATGACAAAATGTTGATAAGTATGGGGGAAACTGTTTTGGACACCCTATATTTGATATATTTTTACTAAATCACTTCTGATTTATCTAGTTAGTCTTAATGTTAAGTTTTATCACAATTAAAATGGCATAGATCTTTTAAATACTATTTTTGAATACCATAAAACGCAATGCTTTAATTTAAATCTAGGGTTTGCTATTATTATGTGACTAATGTTTGATAGTAATTTACTCTTTGATGACTCATTATTTTTGTTAGATTTTTTCTCAACTATAAAACTACTGTATTTTAGCTAACCAATCATATGGTTAACTTGATTATAAATTGATTTTTAATTTTTGAGTTCCATGTCTGCTTTCTCATGAAACTGCCCTTCTTTATATTATTTAAGTTCTTCATTCTAACTTCACTTTTAACATCACATTGTAATAGATATAACTTAGTAGCCTACTATTAATATACTTTCTAAAAGACAAGTCTAACATCAATCATGAACCCACATTTAAGTAATCATATCCCTTTCCCCTTATCCTCGACCAAGGACATCTTGACAGATCCCCGGACCCACAAGATTAAAGATACACAAAGAGGGTGGTGACAAACATAATTTTATTAGTTAGTTATATAAATTGTAAAAATATTATTACCTAGCAGAAGTGCCTGGCATGGCTTTAAGCCAGCAGAAAAAAAACTCTTTAATATTTTTTTCGACCCAGTCGAAATAAATCTAAGAAGTCTAGTCAAAAATTTAAAATTCCAGCCTTGACGTCCATGTATGTGCATGGGGGCTACTAATTTTAAAATTTCAGCCCTCTGTGTGTGATAGATATCACACAATGCTCATGATAAAAACTTTTCATTTAAGAATACAGGAGCTAGAGAATGTGTTTTTTAAAGAATGCCCTGACATAAGAGCAAACTATATTTTAATCAATCAATTGAGCTCTCACCAAGTGAGGAACTGGGATGTCCAGTAAACCACCCTCCACAGGTTGGGGAACACATTTTCTGTTACAAAGCTCCATGGCGGTTCACACACATTCAGTGGGACAATGGATGGGGTGGAGCTATTGTTTCCTGGAGTGCTTACTAAGGGCTCAACGACACTGGTCGAGTTGTCGTTAACATCCTCATGAAATTGTTTGCACTGGCGATACACAGTCTGAAAATAAGAACAACAATAAACATAATGCCAGCAATTATAATAGTTCTTTTGATGCAACTGTAATATCACAAACTGCATGAACATTACCAAAGGCATAGTTCAATGGTACCAAAAAAATTGAGCACATATTTTTATATGTACATGATTAATTAGAGTCGAACAAGTAGATATACCACCAAACACTAAAATATAAATTTGAAATAAAAAATACAGCACTGCTATTACGAACAAATGAGCCAAAGATACTTGTTGCTATAGTTAGCATTAGTCTAAAGGAATAAAAATAATGTTTTTGTTATGACCACAACATTTGGTATTCAATGGTATTTTTTAGCATCAATTTTATATCTGGATTTAATTCAAAGTTTAAAATCAGTTTGAGGCACTTTTTAAGACTTTAGAGGATATAAATTGGGTTAGTTGATTTTAACAGAATGAACTGGCTGAGTGTTATTCAAATTTGATTAAATTTCAAACAAGTGATATTTATCACAATATTTAAAAGCAAGATTTAACATGGTTTGCTGTATAAAAAAAAAATACTGCATCATCTTGTTTGCCTACAGTTTGTGATGAAAAAATTGTATAAAGTAAAAGGCCTAAGTAATTTTTAAAAATATATACCAAGTATTTTAGTAACAAAATTATTTTCAAAAAATATAGATTAAAATAAATTTGGTATAATATAAAATAAATAAATACATAATTCCCGGTCTATCTGGAGTGTAGCAGCTGTTCATTTGTTGGCCTCTTAAAAAAAGAGTAATTAGAGCATTAATGATGTTTAAGATGTACATGGATTGCTCACTTTTGTATTAAAATGTACTTGATACTATCTTGCACTAAGCTATTTGTGTTCTAAAATTCCTTTACAAAAATAGGCCTTTCTAGATCTATATTTTCTTTTATCTAAGCCTCACACTCTTACTACTTTCATCAACAAAACAAGTTCAATCAGTTGCTGGCTTTTACATTTCAATGGCCAACTGGTGCACAATACCTCACTTGTTAGGTTCTCGACCCCCACATCACCTCAAACTTCATCTGCACTAAACCCATCGCAACAAGTAGAGAGAAGAGTAAACAATTATTCAATCATCACCAAACACACAGTTCAAGGCAAGAAATAACCTTTTTCAAGGAACTGAAATTGCAAGCCCATAAATCTTTCAAGTCCGAGCTGTAGTATCTATTTAAATCTTGGCTATAAGCTCCTACAATCTGACATTGGTTTCATATTATCAGAACTCTCCAAGAGAGTGAAATCATGCAATGCAACTTGATAAAAGAATGTAAGGCCTAAACAAAATACAAAAGGGAGAAAAGGAAATTAGTAAAGATTGGCTAATTTCATAGGTCCTAAATAAATATTTATCGGTTACATGATCTTAGCAACCAGGTGGATGTTTGGTAGAACCCCAGCGAAATCCAGACAGATGGAGACAGATTGTCACATTTACTGATAATTTTCTACTATATTTTCTCTAGCTGCTGCCTTGTCAGCCCTATTTACATCACTTCTTGCCAGTCAACCTAAATTTAAGCTAGGTTTTTTAGCATCGTGTCTTAATACCCCTTCAGGCTAGACACCTGTATTGGCCTACTAGTTTACACTAATGTGATAGGGATCAGAAAGATTTAATTTAGAGGAAGTGCACCCATATTTGTGTGTAAGAGTGGAAAATCATTTAGGAAAACCCCTCATCAGTGCACCTAACCGAGATCGAACGCCAATCTCCCCATCTTCGGCAGTCTAGTTTATTGTGAGAGTAGCACCTTAGACCATGCGGCCACCAAAGTGGGGTTGAAGCTATTGGCAAAACTTATTTAACTCTGGGAATAATAGTTTTTTATTGTAATTGTGTACTTGTGTTTTGTTTTTTTTACTTTATCATTTACTAGAGAAAGTACCTTTTGTAATTGTAAATATTTTAAAACTGAAGATTAGGATGAGTCTTGACGTTTAATGTGTAGGCCTTAGCCGAACCCAAAAACATTTTTCTTAACATATGCTAGCCTCATATGCGTTTGCCCCAGAAGCTACAGTCAAAACAATTTAAATACCGGATTTTGCTCAAACTTGGTATTTAGGTGATCATGGCTCAGGATTTTTTTTAAATTCTGAGTAGGCTTATAGCTCTTAAATTGAGAGTAGTTAGTAATTAATGGTTTTTGAAAATCATGCAAATTATTCTATCACATCACCAATAGTTATTTTTTCAAATAAATAATCCTGTACACCGTAGTAGTTTTTTTGTGTGTGTACATTGTTGTTGCCATGTGTTTTACTCAACTTAGCTTAACCTAGTCATAACATCATCCTCCCCACTTCCCCACATATATTTTTAACTCAAAACATAACTTAACCTGCATATAACCTAATTTTACCCCTACCCCTCCAATCCTCCCATCACAGACCGAAAAAGGTTCTGGCACCCTTTTTTCAATGAGATTTAAATTAGAAGTGGAAGTATTTGTGAACATTTATGATAAAGGTGCATACATAAATAATCACAGCATTCCCTTATGGGCTATGCAAGAAACTGTCCATATAGCTATAAAAACCACTCCGTAGTTAATACAACCTTACTAACTTTCTTAACACTTCCCTATCCTTGCATACTCACTTCCTTTCCACAACATCACTATAGCGAGTCATACATTCTCTTTTACTCTTAGAACTTTTAGGGTATTAGTGTTCCCTTTTTCACAAATTTATCTGCAGCATTTAGTGACGTCTTACATGGCCTACCCCTTCCTTTTGATCCACACAATCTACCTTCATATATTTGATTCATCATTCGATCCACACTTACCCTCTCAAAATACCCAAACCAATGTAAGACACTTTAGCTAAACTTAGTTGGGCACTGTAAACATATTTTAAATGTCCATATGTTTGTATGGTAGGATCCTATTATTATTTTATTTCCTTAAGCAAATATGTAAAATAATAATTTTGAATTATAACATGCATAAAGAGAAACAAAGTGAGGCGGAAAAGGTGATAAATGACATCTGTATATATCCTAATCTATGCTGAGCTACTTTTTATTACAAACACTTGTATTTTTAATTTAATTGTGCAATGAGAACTATGCACTATTGGTATTTGTGTTTGAATCCAACCAAAGACTGTGAAAATGATTTGGTAGTAAGTGTTAATTTTGCACTATACTTACTGAAGAAACATCAAGCGGAAGTACGAAGATAATGAGGAATGAAAAGTACCATGCAATAAGCACTGAAACTGTGACAATAATATGATTCTTCATCAAGTTGCCATATTTGTATAGTAGCCCAACTGCCAAGCAAAATGTCACTACCACTTCAGTGAGGAGTGGGCCCAAACTCATCTTGTTCCGAGTGTTAGTAAATACCTATGCAATTTACAGATATCATAGGGCTATTTTAAGACAAAAATGAGGCCGGCTGCTTTTCATTTTCCTCCTCCTTTTGCTGTTTGAGTTTTTCTTCGGCTTCTTTTTGCATTTTTTCAAGCTTTTCTAATGTTACAGATTTTAATGGCATTAACTTTGGCTTGCATAAAATGTATTGTGGGTTGTCTTCATAGTGTAAAAGTCCCCTTTGAGAGATATAGTCTTTCATTGGAGGTGTATTAGGGTATGACATTATTGCAGAAACTTTCTGGATACTAACATGTATAACACTCCTTTAAACCTGTAAATAAATAAATGTAGTTAGCTAAAACTGTGTGACCCTACATATGGACCGTCTACAACCAACATGCCCACTTGTCAGATGTTTATTTAGGGATCTTAAATGCATTGGCTATGTAAACACAATATGATGATCCAAACAAATTATGATAAATAATCATAATGAATAAGTATAATTAGTTACTATTATATATTTGAACTAAAACAACATCAAATTTAACTAAACATAGGCTAATATATATCTCAACACACCAAAAAAAAGTCATTGTACAAATTTCAATACCACAACCACAGTGACAGATGTATGTAAAAAATAAAAATGCAAAACATAAATTTTAGACCTAACGTGTCTGTAATAGGAACTAATGGAGAAAACCTACTAGAGCAAGGACTCGAAAGGTAAGAGATAGCGCATGCTTCATAAAGAGTGCTCAGCAATTAAATCAATGTGAATACAAGTAACAAATCGCAATAGGTAGGTGGCCTATCGTTTACCGTGTGTCATATAATTATTGTAATCAATTTTAAACCCAAATCGATTGTTTTATGAAATCGGTCTGAAGTAGTCTCAAGTTGACTCGTATATACAATGACGAAAGAATAAAAGGAAAACCAATTCTGATTTTTGCCGCTTATGTTGATGACATGATCTTCTTTTAAAATGATTAAAGGATAAAATAAGATATCAACAGTCAATTGCTTGAACATTTTAAAATTAAATTTATTGGAGTGGCCAGATTTGTCTTGGATTTCAAATAAAAAGATATTGTTCAAACAGAAAAATGTATATTGATCAACATTCTT
This sequence comes from Timema poppense, assembly GCA_902141375.1. Taxonomy (NCBI): domain Eukaryota; kingdom Metazoa; phylum Arthropoda; class Insecta; order Phasmatodea; family Timematidae; genus Timema; species Timema poppense. The sequence goes on along the minus strand of CABFOV010006054.1, from coordinate 2,652 downwards.
ATATTGGGAAAATCTTGAAACGATTCAATATGCAGTAAGGTAATCCAGTTGAATCTGCCTATTCGCAGGTGAAAAATTATCCAAAGAACACTCACCAGCTCATCTATAAGATGTCAAGAAGCTAGGCGCTATACCTTACCAAGATGCCCTCGGGAGTTTTTTGTTTACTGCGCAGCTATTCACGTTGGACTTCAGTCACACCGTAAGCTATGTGGGCCACTCCAACCATAATTAAGGATTGAGACGACGTTACCACTCATCATCAAACGTGTCGTATCAAGGTTACTAAACAAGAGCATGGGATATGCAATGAAGTGTTAAAGGTTCATTGACACGGTGTTAGTGGACAAATGCAAGTTTACTAGTATTAGCTTACTATCATGCTAGTTGTTTTTACATGCATTTTTCACTTGTATTAGTATCGCTTCTAAAAACATGGCTGAAAATGAAGTGGTGCTAACTGATCTATCTATTGGAGCCATATTTTTTTTAAATCACTGTATCTAATTTCTCGTTCAGGTTATTAATAAGCACACTAGCGCAGCCAAGGGGGGGGGGGGTTCAGAGTCCCCCACCCCAGACCACGCTACACGTTGACCGTGATATAGTCATACTGGCTCAGGAGTGAGATTCTCTCCAGTTAATCTACAGGCCATATGGTCAGGGCAGGGAACTTACTCAGTGATACAACAATAATTCAACTTGTCGTTGACATAAACTTAAATAACCTAACAGAGACATCAAGTCACTTCTTACTGTGTGGAGTTAGAGCATAAACTACGAGTCATATAGACTGTGCACTCTAACTTGAAACTTTAAACAACAACTTATTGCTGACATGACTATACTTTAAATAACCTAACAGAGTCATCATGTACTCCTCTAACTTTGTGATGTAATATCTTATAGACGTGTACGAGGCCTACCACCAACCTAAGACATATGATAACCTACCTAACCAATTATTGTGTTCAGTACTCTCTGTTGAACGTTGGTCGATACATAATTACGTCTCCCAGATTTAGCGTCTCGCTGGTGAGTCCACTCTGGTCAAGGCTGTGGACTTGCAAGCTATTCTCCTGAAGGTTTGAGCGAAGCCGTCTCTAACTGACCCACTAATGTGAACGTGAAATGTGAGGTCCCAATATGAAGTCCAAGTATGACGTGAAGTATCCAGGTCTGTGAGCTAGGAGCTATATACGAGCTGAATCGACACGCTAATGGAGCAGGAAGGGGTAGCCTTCCAGCATGTTCTACAAAGATTTAGGAGGAATATGTGCCACGTAGAACGTTTTAGAGTGGGTGAAATCCCATGCACTCAGACGGGCTTGAACCCAATCCGCTCCGATTATTCAGATGTTGAGTGTCTAGAAGGCCGGAGTCGAAAGGAGACCGATATTCGCCCGTGTTGTTCTTCCAAAACCAGTTCCGTCAAATGGAGTGATATGTAACACAATTATGTTGGTTTTATTTAATGTTGCATTTAATCATCAATCAAACAGATGCAACTGTATGGATTAGGACTAATAGCCCGCTACAGGATCAGCACACTGGGCTGCAGTGAAACTCATACTCAGATACCCAAAGGGGACTATTGCTTAAAAACTTTAGTTCAATGGCAAAATTGATCCAGAAACATCGTATTGTGTAGAATACTGGAATACGAATTGGGCTAGTGACCCACATGAGAGGCGATATGTTACAGGTTCTATATTTCTTAAAAATAGCTCTACAATATTTTGGAGAAAAAAAAGGCAACCCACTATTGTGTTCTGAACTATAGAATCAGAGTATATGGCCTTGCTGTACAAGAGCTATGCCTCTGAGGTTTAAGTCAAGAACTTTGTGGCAATACAAAACCAACTCTACTCCAGAGAGTCAATGTTTCCTTAACTTGGCCTTGAATGGCGCATATCAAGCACGCACAAAGTATATTGGTATCCACCACAATATTGTAAAGGAGGTCAGGAACTAACAGATCTCCCAAAAATACTTGATATTGCAATCCATGTTAGCTGACTCACTTACCAAGACTGGGGACCGAGATAAACTTCTGAAGTGTGCTTAGAACATGGACTCAGATTTCAAATAGGGAGGTTGTTGAACTAAATTAAGTAATATAGTTTGGTTTTTATGTAGAGTAAACAGGAAGAAATTGGTAAGTACAAAAACAGTTTTTTTCATGTTGCCATGATATTTGATTAAATATTGTGATATATTTCTAATAAATGTTGTGTATTAATACTTTTTTTTATTTGTAAGTCATTTGATTAAAACAAATTTAACTTGTTATGTTTCCATCGTACTCAAAAATTCTTGATTTATTAATTTTTAAATCATAATTTAAGTTTAATAATGTGTTCTAATCATTATTTCAATTCTTTTGGGCCTAATTTATTTCCGAGTCTTTCCTTATAAATCTATGATCAACTTAATAATCACTCAGGTCAAGGCTCGAGTCTCAAGTACTAACGATTTATTATTATCCATGCTCTAGGCTAATCTGTGATGCTTCTGTTGACATATTGATAATTGAATAATGGGGTGTCAAACAAGCTACCAGAAGTCCACCACATCCACAATAAACTAACCGTTTTTAGCCAACATTAGAAAAATAAATGGAACCAATCAAAAATATAGTTCAAAATAATC
>CABFOV010006053.1:17938-37555 GCA_902141375.1 Timema poppense | reverse complement strand
CACATTAGCGTAAGTGCGTATAACCCGAACGGGTAGTAAGACGCGGTGCTAATAATAATAATAATAATAATAATAAAAAAGAATGAATAATTGATTTAGGCCAATTATTTTAGCATCGTGTCTTACTATCTGTTGAAGTTATACACAAATGTAGGCCTACTAATTATGCTAATGTTTTGTTTTGTTTTTAAATCAGAAGAAGGGTTTTTATAATAGAGAGAGGATGTAATTTATTTTTAAATTGGGGGTGCGGGATGCAAGGGGGGGTAGTGAAATCACATATATTTTAGGTTAAATACTATACAAGGCAAAGTTTTGAAATTGTTATAGATCCACTGTGGGCAAAATTAATCTCATTTCAAACTATTCTTCTAAAAACTTTCTCTTTAAAATCTTTAAGAACGAAATACTCCATTTGGTCTCTTGATATGATGTAAAGGTATTGCTTATGAGGTGACAACACACATTTGGTACCATTCTGTGACAATTTTATTTGGATAAATAATTTTAAATAATCATAAATGCAAATTGTGAATCTATAGGCCTATTTGAACAAAAAAGTATTACTATATTACTAAACCTAAAAAATATAAGCTTAAACTATATAGTAAAATAAGCCGTGCCATCAAAAATTTGAGGGGGTCATTTGGAGGCCACATTTGGTCATTTAAGTGGATAATCAGTAGCTGTATTTTGTAGAAAAGACCTTTTAGAAAATAAAAAATGTTCTTCCTATGAAAATTGAAATGTAGCTTAGAAGAAAAAGCGAAGGGTGGATTTCAAGGAAGGGTAGGTATTAATGACAACATGGAGAGATAACGGAAAAGTGCCTTTAATTATCATCGAACAACCCTTGTCCAGACATAATAACTTCAGCGTGAACATTGACGCCAAAGGTGGAGTTGTCAGTAGAATATTCTACAGTTATTGTTACAGTATAACTCAACCACATTTTGGCCTGAATGAGTGAGTTATTCTTTTTTACAAGGGTTAGCAACCTTTTATTAGTGTTGTTTCGAAGTAATGTTGAAAGTCGTAGAGTGTGCCAACCAACCTAAGGCCCACCCAAATCGTTTATATCTTTATACTAGTTAACTAGTACAGTTATATTAAAACAAATTTAAGTTGATCTTGTAAAATGTAAATGTAACAACATTTTTTTCTAAATCAAATACATTAAATAACGGCTGTTTCTTGAATATCTAATATTTTAATATAAATCAGAGAGATCAGAATAAATACAAAAGTTATAAAATGTTATTTTGCAAAAATTAAGTTCTGAAGACATTATTGTGAAATTTTGCCAATGGGCAAGGAAGGGTGGCATTGAAAATCGTTCCGCGTGCCAAGAGTTGCATGCGTTCTGCAGGTTGCCAACCCCTAACTTAGTATATAATGTGTGCCATGATGACTCAAACATAAACCTTATTCTTAAGAAGTAGGGAGTGTTGGAATGTACACTGCGCTTACACTGAAAGTAGCACGCTTACCTTGTCTATGGCACAGTTTATATTATAAGGCCATATTGTAATTGGTGTAGGTGAGTGTTACCTGCTTTGGTGGCAGCATGGTTTAAGGTGTCACTAATCCCAATAGGCTGGTTGCCGATGACAGGGAAATCAAGATTCAAATCCCGGTCGGGTGTAGAGAGGAGTGATTTTTCCTAAATGGTTTTTTAATGTCCTTCCACTCAAATGCAAGTATTATTATTATTATTAGCACCGCGTCTTACTACCCGTTCGGGTTATACGCACTTACGCTAATGTATAATGGTAGAGTGATTGTGAGATTAAATGGAGGATATCCAGTTTAACGTGGAATCCGAACCACAATGGACAACCTGGCATTCCACACATTCACAAGATGTCTTGTCAGAGGTGAAGGAAGGGTTTGGTAATCAGATAAATCTGTGCCGAGACCGAGGATTGAACCCCGGCCGCCAGCACAGAAGTCTGACACCTTATCCCTAGACCGCCAGGTCACCCTCAAATGCAAGTAGAACACTAAATTCAATCTTACTCATCCTTATTACATGTAAGTGGTAAGATGCGGTGCTAAAAAAAGTAAGATTGCTTGCTGTCTTTTAGGGTAAACAGAGTGTACAGTTCTTTACCGTTGCTAAAATTTGTCTAGCTTTAAAGGACCTCCTAATCATATGAACCTGTCTCACCCCACAAATAACATGCAGCTCAAGCAATACAGCTCGAAACAGGTATCACATCGTGTTGCAATTTTCAGCAGCCTTCATTAGAAAACTATGGAATTGAGATCAGGTAAACTATAGGCCTACTAACTTTTTTTTAAATACATCAAAATTGAAAAAAAAGTAATTTCAAAATTAGGAAAACATTTCGCCCACCCTAATTCCACTTTTATCATGTGAGTAATGCTGAAAACTGAGTTTCAATAAGAATTTTAGTTTGGCCATAATCATGTATCAGCTCTTAAGCTTCTTTTCTTAAAGAAACCTTCAAAGGTTGAGGTGAAGGAGAAATTTCTAACCACTACTGAGCACGGCAGTGCCCATGCTCCAAAACCCCACGGTGCACCGCCTTTGTTGTAGTTATGACCAACCATAAATATTACCCAATCACCAACCGACTTTTCTCTCGCCCCAATTGTCTTTTTGGGAGTAAATCTCCCCGGAATCAGCGGTCTAATTTAACACCGGCGTAAAACGTTAGACCATACTGCTACCTAAGTAGGTAGTGATTTATTCATGTTTTTATCAATGGGGAAGCTTTTTTTTCTGTAGGTCGTTAAAATAAAAAGACCATCCCTATAAGGGCCATTTTATTATTATTATTATCATCACTACTACTACTACTACTACTACTACTTTTAGCACCGTGTCTTACTACCCGTTCGGGTTGTACGCACTTCGCTAATGTGTAATGGTAGGGTGATTGTGAGATGAAATGAAGGACCTACAGTTTAACGTGGGATCCGAACCACGGTGGAGGCCTGGCATTCCACACATTCACAAGTTGTGATTAATACACGTCTTGTCAGAGGTGAAGGAAGGGTTTGGCAATCAGATAAATCTGTGCTGGGATTCAGGATTGAACCCCGGACCCCCAGCACAGAAGTCTTGACACCTTACCTCTAGACCGCCAGGTCACCAAATTGCCATATTATAAAATTCAAAGAAATTGTTTAAGCTATAGAGACATAAGTAGGTCCTACATATATTTTTGCAGGATTTATATAAGGTACGACCTTTTTTCTTTTAGGTCTATCAATTAATCATTTTGTTTAGAGTGGAATCTCGTCCATCGAGTATAACTAGGACCAGGTGTCATCCAGATAATCCTGAAATTAAAGGAAAAGGTGGGGGTGCCAGCCGTGCACATCCGCATGCTGGAAAATTGGACGGAAGCAGGCGTTTGTTGACATAACTCAGTATTAGCTCTGAACAAGTTACAGCATACTGTACGGTACTAAATAAAGTTCTGTACCACTGATACCGATAGAGTTTTAGTTCAATATAGCAAGCTACTGTACTCACCCTACGCCTACAGTATCATAATTAATTAATCCAGAACTATTTGAAAGATTTTTTTTAAATAATCCATTTATTTGTCCCATAAAAATTTGTTACAAAAAAAATAATATTTAAAAAATCAAAGTTTCAGTCCAGATAAACTGGAAATTCGGATCAATGAGGGCCAGATATATGAGATTCCACTGTTAAGTTATTTATGATGATAGTTAAATAATAATTTGTAAGGAGTGGAAGGTCAGGAGTTTCTAGGACCTCTGTGTGTACACTGTTGTTTTCTAATAAGAATGGAAGTGTGAATATTTTAAAATAATCCTCATTATTTCTAGCCAATCATATGGAGTTGATTGCTATAGATCTTAATTTCACAAATATAAATAGACTACAAATTTTAACAAGTTAATTATGTCAATGTGTTTGACCGAAAAAATTAAAAATTGACAGGTATTCTAGGTAAAAATAAATGGATCAACCCTCTTTTTGTGTGTCCTTAAATTAGTGTGCAAGAAGCAGTTATTAGTACTAGTACCAAACAAAGAGACTTAATTAGGCTAGTTTCTAAGCATCTCTAGGCCGGAATATTTATAGTTTTGATTGTAAAATTGATCCCAAATGAGCTTGAAATTAGATGTATTGTAAATGAACTGTAAACGATAATAAGAAAATATATCTTGGTATTAAAAAAATTGTAATTGAAATTTTATTCTGTTTCCAAATATTTGTCAAGATAGCATATCATTTAACCCGGCAGTGATGTGTCGGGTGTACCACACCCCAACCTTTTTTGTTATTGTAATAGCTGTTAGATGGCCGTCAGTAGAACTCTATGAGAGTTCATATACCTTTCAACCAATCGCAATAGAGTGCACTGCTCCTTATTTGATGATTTCAGTCAAGTGTGAGAGTTCAGCAGACACGAACAAACGTGATTGGGGGTTTCACACACACACCACACCACTCACGTTACTAAACTGTGATTTCAAAAGTAAGTATTTATCATTATTTTATTGCAATTTAAAAATATGTATGCACTTTACTTATTACAAAGTTGTATGATAATTTTAGACTGTACATAAAATAATTATGTTTTTATCATATATTCATATATACAGTCAACTCTCGATTCTATGACCTTTCCCGGTTCCCTGGAAAAGGGTCGTTATTGAAATCTTAACCGATTTTGTTCAACCCCCGACCCTCAAACGCAAAAATTGCATTTTTTAGACAACACGTGAAAAAAATCCTACCTATTTCTTGAAGAAGTCCATTATGGATGTCTGCTTCTTCTTAGCACCAGTTTTCTCTATGAAGTCTTTTGCATTATAGAACTGGTACCACAGCTCTTCGCTAGCGCCCTCGCCCGTGGCGGCTCGTGTATAGGCACTGCGGATGCACTGCGGAACTGCAGCAACCCCTTTTTCCACTTGATATTATCGATAACATTTAATATAATGAGTCCTTTTTTCTTTAATTCTTTCTTTATTTTTGTAGTACAATATATATTCCTTAAGCTTAATATAAGTACTTCAGTAGCCATCCCCCAGTTTATGAAAAAGATACAAAAATCTTTGTATGGAACTGTGTGATTCACAGTGCCAGTGACATGGTGTTTGACTGTTGTGCACATGCATACATAGGAGGAGTGGGGAGGAAGGCGGGACTGCCAGGTAAAGAGAGCACTGTTGCTCTCACAGTGCCGGCTCTGGCGTGATGGTGGAAGGAAGTTTTTTTTTACTCAGCGTGTGTTGCTCTTAAAAACCGTGTACCATATTCTTGAATGTGATAAAGTGTAGAATTAGATTATTATTATTCTGCTCCCAGCTATTCTATTTGATTAATTTTTTTTCGGTTATTTTATTTAACAGAAAGACTAAATGCACTTGCAGTACTTTCAATGTAGAAAAATCTCCTCAATTGTCATCCAGAGATCAAGGAGAAAATTATTGAACTCGTTGCGCAAATTAAAAGAAGAATGGATTTAATTTTTAAATGAATAAATCAAGCTTGAACTGTAACAATTTAAGTTAAAGTAAAAAATGTTTTTTTGGTTAAGATTTTATAAAGTTCCTGAATAAATTTTCTTTTTATACATGTTTTTTCCTTTTACACAATTTTAAAACAAAGGCTAAAAATTTTCTGGAGCAGCAACCCCACTAATTTTTAGCTATGAGCCGCCAGTGGCTCTGGCGCTTTAGTGCTCTTGAGTAGACGTCCCCGGCTTTCAGAACATCCTTTGCCATAGGAATACCTTCAGGCTCTTCTTCCATTTCTTCCTCCCCCTCTTCATCAATGGACTCCTGCTGCTCCATGATTATATTGGCGTCATCGAGGGTGCCCCAAACATCATCGTCTGCTGCTATGTACTCTTTATATGTGCAGTCTAGGGCTAATCTCTGCCATGTTTCCGCATCGCACGACCGAGTGAAAGTCAGGTGGGCAGACGAAGGTGCTGTTGTTGGGCCAGGCTGCGGTTCCATGGAGGGGCCCCACCTGCAGTGCCGTGAAGGGGCCTGGCTGGGAGCTGGTGTCCACTGGCAGTAGGTCATCTGGGTCTTTGGCGCTGGCAGCGGCGGGAAACACTTAGACAGCAGCCTCTTCGTTGACTGGTAGGACAAAGTGGGTGTGTCGGAAGCGGTTGGCGATTACTGCCAGTCTCACGGCCCTCCAACTGGCGAAGATTCCTTGCATGGTCCTGAACCCATCCCACTTTTTGACCTCTTTGCCTATGTCAAGATTCCACACCATCCTCCGCACAAGCATCTCGCGGAACTTCACTTTCACTTGCTGAATTATCCCCTGGTCAAGGGGCTGAAGCATGCTGGTGGTGTTCTTTGGCAGAAACACCAGTTCGATTTTCCTGAGTTTGTCTAGAGCAGGATGTGAGAGGCAATTGTCGATGAAGAGTGCGATTTTTCTATTTGTGGCATCCATCTTTGAATCTAAGCCTTGAAACCACCTCGTGAACACCCCAGAGGTCATCCATGCCTTTTTATTAAAATCACAAGGCAGGATGTTTCCCTTGAAACCCCGAGGTTTCTTGAACTTCCCGATCACGATGGGCTTCATCTTATCCCTGCCGTCTATGTTTCAGCACAGGACAATGAGGCACTCCTTACTCCTCTTCTGCACCCTTGCACATATCCCCTTTCACACCAAGAGTTTGATCTGGCATGAGGTTGAAGAACATCCCCAGCTCGTCAGCGTTGTATACATCTTGAGGCTGATAGTGCCTAAGGATGTTTTGGAGCAATGGCATCCCCTCCCTCACCGGTGTTGGGTCGACGGATGTTATTTCACTTCGATGATCTTGTGGTTGGATATTCTTCGACACTTTGAAACGCTCTCTGCACACACTTAAACACTTACAATTTTCTACCTAACATCAGGGCAAATTCATCGACCTTCCTTTGCATCAACAGTCCATTTATAGGCACATTTTGCGCTCTATGCTGGCTGAACCACTCCAGCATAGCCTGGTCCAAATATGCATGTGTTAGTTGCACCATTCAAATTTTTGGCCTTCCTTCTGCACTGCATTCACAATTTCTTTTCTCATTGTGAGAATCATGAAAGTGTCGACTTCAGGATGCCATGCCGCCGCGCAGCGTTTGTCTTTGTAATCTTCTTCTCATCCACTTCCTGGATGATCTTGTTCTTCTTCATGAGTGTCAAGAAGGTCCTCTTTCCACTCATTTCGTCTAAATTATAAGTTTGTATCAAATAAAAAAATAGTGTGGGTCATCAAAAATTGTTCACAAAATCAAGAATCAAAATAAAAATGCCAAAAACAAGCCTGGCGTGTGATGTAGCGGCAGTCACGCTCAGGGAAACATCGTCCTGCTTGTGGGAGGGGGTAGACAGAGTCAAGTGCTATTGGCTGGTGTCTATTTTTATACCCGACCCACCCCAGTAACTAGCAATAGAGCTCTCACCAAGATAATAACCTAAATAAGTGCAACAAACACATTTTTCAGACAATTTCCTTAAAACTTTTGACCCCCCGACAACACACACCCTAATTTTTCATGGTTTCCCAAAAAAGGGTTGGTTGTTACTTCGAGAGGGGGACTATTCTCGGAGTCATAGAATCGAGGGTTGACTGTATATATAGTGATGAAAATAAATAAATCTAATTTTTTTTGTAAGTTTTCAATGTTTATTTTACAATATTTTTTTTCCCAGATGGATCAAAATGGGCCTGTAGCAAAAAGAGTAAGGGGTCTTATTAGGGAATTAGAAGAAGAGGATTCAGTTAATTTGGATGATGATGAAGAAGAGGACATTATTTTAGAAAGTTTGCATGATTCTCAATCAGAGCAGGATGAAGATTTTAATAATGAAGAGGAAGAAGATATTAATTCATCATTTTATCTGGGCAAAGATGTAATTACAAAATGGAAGAAAGAAATTCAGCCTTTGAATGTCAGAACTAGAACTCACAATATTATTTATCACCTTCCTGGTGTGATTGGCAATGCAAAAATTGCCCCGACACCAATTGATTGCTTTTTTTATTCACAACTACCAAAATGATACAGATTTGGTATTATTCACAAATTCGCGAATTGTACGCAGAAAAAGCGCTATAAACAACAGTATGTGGTAAAGAATACAAACAAAAGGGAAATAAAAGCAGTTTTAGACCTTCTCTATTTATCTGGAACACACAAGGCAAGTCATTTGAATTTTAAAGAGCTTTGGGCAGATGATGAAACTGGGGTTGAGATTTTTAGATTAACAATATGCTTGCAAAGATTTCGTTTTTGACTACGGTGTCTTAGGTTTACTACAGTGACTCTCACGAAGCTAGAAAATAAGTGGATAAGTTATCAGCAATCCAAAATTCACTTTAAGAGTTTGTTCAACTGCAAGATGCACTACTCTCCAGGAGAATATGGAACTCTGGATGAAAAGCTATCTAAGCATGAAGGGGACGCTGTCCATTTCGTATGTTCATTCCAAACAAGACTGCCAAATACGAGATTAAAATGTTTGCGTTAGTTTATTCTAGAATGTTTTACACAGTCAAACTAAAAGTTTATGCAGGAAATCAGCCAGAAGGCCCCTTCAAAGTTAGTAACAAGATTGATGATTTGATTGAAAGCCTTAGTATATTACCAATTTATAAATCTGGAAGGAATGTCACAACTGATAATTGGTTCACAGGTGTCAGCATTGCTACAAAGTTGTTGGAGCACAATCTCAGGATAGTTGGAACTTTATTTAAGAACAAGAGAGAAATTCCCCCATCATTCACAAAACGCACGGGGAAAGGCGGCTCATTCTAGCTCAATTGGTTTTGATAAAGATAAAACATTAGTTTCATATGCGCCAAAGATTGGGAAAGTTGTCCTGCTATTGTCAACAATGCGCCATGATGCAGCCGGTGATCATTCAACTGATGAGAAGGCCAAAAGTGAAATCAATACCTTTTATAACACGACAAAATGTGGGGTAGATGTGGTAGACAAACTGAGTGCTTCTTACAATGTGTCCAGAAACAGTAGGTGTTGGCCTCTGACCATGTTCTTTGCACTTGAATGAAGGTGGCGAGTATAAATGCCTAAATTATTCACGAAGCAAACATCAAAACAAACAAAATTTGAAGAAAGTTTCTAATGAATTTGTCAATGGCACTGCTCAAAGAGTATATTTCAGACAGGCAGAAGGCAAATCTTCCAAGAGAGCTGACCTCAAAACTAAAACAACATGCTTCAGAACCAACATCAAGCAAAGAACCCATACAGATAAAACTATAGTATGATTTTGTAGGAAGAACAGTAGAAGTTAGTTACTAAAGTTACTAAAACAATGCTAATATATTCATACATAAAGTCATGTCATCAGTAGATATTACTTTTGATAGATATTATCAATACCTATCAAATAACACAAATAATATAAGAAAATATTATCAATGTTGGCCGCAAGGAAATATGTTTTGATTTTCTCTACTGTTCTTCCAACCAAAATCAGGGTATATCTACCCAAAGTCGTTGTTTCGCATGTCCTAAAAGTAAAGATCATAAAACAAAGAGTACACATGTCATAAATGTGACATACAATTGTGTTTAAAACATATCTTTCCTGTGTCTAAGGGTTGTTCGGCACCAATATTGCTAAAAGAAGATTCTAAATGAAAAGTAATAGTAATAATAATATTTAGCACCGCGTCTTACTACTCGTTCGGGTTATACGCTTTAAGTACATAATTACTCTAATGGATTAGGAATTGGGAAGGTTGAATTAGAGGAAGTGAACCCGCATTCGTGTGGAGGGAGAGTGGAAAACCCTTTAGGAAAAACCACCCCCAGTTCACCCGACCGAGATTCAAACCTCAGATCTCCCCGTCCTCAGCAGTCGAGCTCGAGTCGACAAGCGCGTTAGCCAACTACGCCACCGAGGCGGGTTAAATGAAAAGGTTTTTTTTGCTGTAATTTTCATACTTTTAACAAACTAATCCTTATAAAAAATTCTTATTCAGGCAATTAAAATAAACATTATATATATATTTATATATATATAATTTTGGTATAATATATTTATAATAATGTGAAAAAAAAACATTTCAGAAAAGGGAGGGGAAAGTTCACTTTGTTTTATTATTTCTATAATTGTATAAAAATATATAAGGTGGCAAACTTGATGGGTTTTTTTTAACTTCTAAATATTAACAAATATCACTCTATCATTTTGCTAAAATATTTTATTATTAAATCTAAATCAGGTATGGGGTTCCTCACACCTCACCACACTTCTGGTGTAATTTTTCAATGCCACACCACCGCTGGGTTAATTCTTGTAATAGTTTATTAGACCAAAAGATTAAAAATGTTGGTCACAAAATAAATCACACTTGAATGACATAAAAAGAATGTCACCCATTGCTATTTTCTATAAATATGCCATATTTTAACACCATATTATGGATAAAATATGTTGTAAAGAAAGGAAATCATTATTACCATTTCTTAACCTCTCAAAAAATTGCACAGTGTAATGATGAATGTTAAATAATGTGTAATGCGCAGTAATTTTTTTGTTTGTTTACCGCTTGCTCAATAATATACACGACTATCATTACGTTTCTTCATATTACGAACTATGACGTAATCGCTTGTAGTTGCCTTTGTAGTTGTTGCACAATGTTGACAAAAAATACAAATGTCATTAATTTAATAGCGGACTGAACATTTCCACGACCTCAAACGTTTATTCTAGTGGTAAACAGAATGTGAGCAGAGTGACAACTGTAGAAATAATAACTAAATATAGCCATAATAAAAATAAGTAAATAATTAATAAATGCGCTTGAACAAGATGTAACCATAGTGAAAATAAGTAAATAATTAATAAATACGTTTAAAACACTTGATTAGTACAAATTATCATACAAATTGGAACCATATTAAGGAAAATAGCCAAGTGTGCTTGTGCCGCAATTTCAAATATAGAAACTGTGGCACCTTAAACTTGGCGATTTTAGACGACTAGTTGCATGTCTGATATAAGTTCAAGGTCAAATATCTTAAAATTTCTAGAAGATCCAGGTTCCAAGAATATGTAGGGTTGTTGTAGGTACCTAGTACTACCTACACGACCAAGTGCGCTCGTGCCGCATTTTCTTAATATAGAAACTGTGGCACCTTAAACTTGGCGATTTTAGACGACTAGTTGCATGTCTGATATAAGTTCAAAGTCAAATATCTTAAAATTTCCAGAGGATCCAGGTTCCAAGACTATTTAGGATTGTTGTAGGTGCCTAGTATATAGAAATTATTATAAACAGCATGTCATATTATATGGTTGATGATTTTAAAATTTAGGAACAATTTTAACTGGCGATAACGATATTCGATCGGCAACTAGGAAAAGTATACAGTCTGGAAATACATGCTATTACTCGGTCGGTAAGTTGTTAACATCTCGCCTGCTGTCAAGGAGTGTAAAATTTAGACTATACACTAACATGTTTTACCGGTTGTTCTCTATGATGGTAAAACATGGTATCTTACTTTATACAACCAAAACAAATTTACTGTGTTCTAAAACAAGGTACTTAGAAATATATTTGGACCAAAGAGGGATGAAGAAACTGGGGATTGGATTACACGCCTTAAAATAGTTTTAAGACAGTGTTAGTGTTATTGAATATAGTAGATTATGGTGAGCAACACACGCAGCGCGAATAAAACCATTAGACGCATTATAGCACCAGAGCCATGGTTCGGGATCTCTATAAGGGTTAGGAGAAACAGTGTTAACTTCTCTGCTAAACACATTAGCACTAATGTAGTGTTTTATTTAATTTTTGTTTTTTAAAATCTCAATTTATTTGCATTCACCTTTTTTTATTTTAGAAAAGTTGCTTTAAAATCTTGAAAATTGAAATTTAAAATACGCCATTATTGTATTTATGAGTTTGTTGCTTTAAAAACGTAAACATTTATTTTAATGAGATTGCTTTATTTAATATTAAGTTTGAGAGCTTTTAAAATGTGTATTTATAAATTTGTTCATAGCCTGTGTCACAATCACCAAATGTGAACGCTACAAGCACAAGTTGGATTAAGTTTTGGCTGGCAAATTTGTATTTATCTTTGAACGTATTGTGCCTTTTCGGGATGTTCTTAACACAAATAAGACACAATAATGGCATGCACCAATTATTTGTAATAATTCTTTGAATACCTATTAAAATATTTGCTAGACCTGTTAGTTAATGTGAATTTATTACCTACTCAAGCCATTTGAAACTAAATACTTTGTGGTTTAAACTACATTAGCCTACATTTACTTCACAAAGAAGTGTATATATCCTCATAATTATGTTTCTATCTCTTGCTATTGAGCATAAAGTTCCGAGATCTAAAATTAGAGCTAATGAAATAATGTATACAAGATAACCAATTACAAATGTATTTGGCACAGTTTTGCACTTTAGTACTTATTATAGTTTTGCATTAAGTTGATAGTATTAGTTTGTCATCCACCTAGCGCTCAAATTCCTGTACTAGCTATACAGACTTTGGTGTGATCATACTACAGAGCGCTACTATTATATACTTTTATTATCTATGACCAGAGATCATAGAGATTAGAGTATTTTCATTATATATGACTGCTTTAGAAAAAAAAAAAATTAATTGAAGTATTTTTCGCATGCTGCTCAATGATATTAAGAGTATAACATTTCTTCAAAATACCTTAAAAGTTGTATTCATAAAAATTAATAGTTATCTATATCTACATCCAAAATGACAGCCTTTGAAGGTAAATATATAGTGATTAATTAATACAAGTTACATGATGAAAAGTAAAAGAATTTGGACATTTTACCTAAATGTCTTAGTTCGAATTATTCTAAGAATTTTGAAGTAATTTCACTAATTGTAAGCCTACGCTTGTCGCGCATTTAAAAACTGTTAATATAGATAATTCTGTCCCAATATTCCTGAGTTACCAAATACCAATGGCCCAGCCATTAAAACTTGAAAATATTCCAATCGTTCAACACCACTGGTGAACCCAAGTAGGATTTGGGATGGGAGTAAGTAGTGCTTCTAACCCTCCTCATCTCCCTCAAGATGCAACTAATTGTTACATTTAAAGCTCTTATAATTTAGAACACTTCAAAGGGGTCGATTGTTAGATATACTAATTTTATGACTTTTTTTTTAAAGGCCAGTCTACAACCAACATACCCGCTTGTCAGTCGGACTTGCAACTACACAATCGCAAATGCACTCGTAATTACGATTTTATTAAATACAAAATAGACTGTACAATGAAAAGTCGTAAAACATAATTTCAACCAATAGGAACAAACATCAATGATGACTATAAAAGTCAAATTCATATTAATGTTTTCAAATAGGAAATAAATATTTAAAAAATATTTAAATGGTTAAATTCGTGTGATTTTAATTGAAAATCCTGTATTAATTACTATACATTTCCAACCATTTTTGTCATAAACCAAATAACTTCATATTATTTGATTTTAGTAGGCCATCCATATTTGCTTTTTGATTGGCTGAACGCAAGCCAATGCAACTACATAAACGCAAGAGATGGACAAAGTTCATCTCCTTCCGACAAGCTGGTCCGACAGTTCTGACATACGATTGTGTTTGCGTAAGCTATTGTAGACAGACAAATTTACGTTATTGTGTAGTTGCGATTCCGACAAGCGGGTGCGTTTGGTTGTAGACGGGCCATAAAGATAATATAACACGAAAATTGAAAAGTGCCCCAAAAGTTCTTATTAAAATAAAGTGTAAGGTCACTACACAAAATATCTCCAGTTTAAATCATCCTCCCCCTGCCTCTTGCCTCCAAACAAAATATTACTTTGTCATAATATAATATATTGTAGATAGTATAAAATTGAACTTTATTCATTGATCCCAAAATCATAATGATTATCTCTAATGAGCTGAATACTCTTAAACTCACTGTTTATTGAGGGAGTAAAAAACACCAAAAGGCAGGAGAAACTAAATATATACTAGTAACAAAATAAAGCTACTTGCTTTAAAATCCCTTCTTTGTACTTGAAACAAGCCTGCATTTACTTATCGATGACATTAAGTTTTATTTAAAAGTGGTAGGCCTAAGTGTATTTATTGTTGTGAACATTGAAATATGTTCCAAGTATTAAACAGAAGACAGCTTTGTTCCCTATTATTGTGGACAACTAGAAGATTTGTTGGTTATTCTTCTTCTGATGTCGAAATTGTATTAGTGACTATGTTGATCAAGCCAGGGAAAAGTGGATACCTATATGATATTAATTTAATGAGAAAAGAGGTTGAGGGTTGTGTTTTTTTTTACACTGAGGATTTGATCCTCAACAATATAAAGTTTTTTGTATACTTTAGATTGAGTTATGATTAGAAGATAATGTATGGTCTGGTCTTATCTGGAGGCCTCACTGAGTTTGGCACTAAATAAATTAATATCCTATCAATAATAATAATTATTATTATTAGCAGCACCGCATCTTACTACCCGTTCGGGTTGTACACACTTACGCTAATGTGTAATGGTAGGGTGATTGTGAGATGAAATGGAGGACCTACAGTTTACCGTGGGATCCGAACCACAGTGGAGGTCTGGCATTCCCCACATTTACAAGATGTCTTGTCAGAGGTGAAGGAAGGGTTTGGTAATCAGATAGATCTGTGCTGGGACCGAGGATTGAACCCCGGACCCCCAGCATAGAAGTCCGACACCTTACTTCTAGACCACCAGCTCACCCCTATCAGTAATAAATGCTCATCTGTTTACCTGTTAGACTAGATGCTCACTAATTTCAGCCTATGCTTTACCCTTGTACTTATGTCACAATAAGACACAGTGCTAAATAAATCAATTAAAAAAAATTACCTCTTCATAAGGACCTATTTCACAATTCGAATCACTACAGTAACAATACCGCATCATCAGGAGACTTTAAGAGTAAATCAGAGTGGGTAGTGGGGATAGGATACAACCACCATGACACTATCACACCTGTATTTTTGTTTTCAAAGCAGAATGAAAATAACCACACTATATGTATTTGATACTATGGTGCTACAACAGATGCTGGTGTGCGCAACTAAATATTATAGCAAGGAAAAAAAAATATATATCCCGTACACATACAGTACTCTACTGTTTCGGTGTGCGAGGACAAAAAATGTAGAAACATATCTATAAAAAAAAATTGAGGTAGTAGGACTAAATAGGGAAGGATGATTACACAGGGCTGCCACACACCTGGAATAAACTAATGGAACATTTCGAAATTAAAGTGGATTCTATAATTTGAGTCATTTTTAACTTTAATAAACCAAGTACATAGGCGTTCATATCATTTTATGACTGAGTTAAGTGTTGCCATGGGTTAAACTTCAAAGGATCAATTATTAATCAATTTTAAATTATCTTTATCTTAGGTTTAATCACGTATATTAATTAGGATGCGTGTTTTTCTTTAGAATTTGGAGTGCTGGCTGAGATTGGCAAAGCTGTTGAAGAAATGGACTGGTTGTGAGTAATTATAATATTGATTGTAATTCATTAAAAAAAAGTTTTATTATTAAATACATATATAATAATTATGCTAATGAGTTAAGGATGAGGAAGGTCGACTTTAATGAAAGTGACCTGCATTTGCATGGAGGAAGAGTGGGGAACCATTTAGGATAAACCACCCTCTGTGCACCCGACCTGAATTCAAACCCCTATCTCCCCGTCATCGGCTGTCTAGTATATTGCGAGAGTGACGCCTCAGACCATGCGGTCACCGATACAGGTCATGTTATATAGATGGACCACTGAATATCTCTTGCACTGTCACATACAGGCTGCCCACAGATGTGCAGTCAGAGGCTATCCCTCTTATCCTCGGTGGGGGTGACGTGCTCATGGCGGCAGAGACCGGCAGTGGGAAAACTGGGGCTTTCTGTATACCTATCATCCAGATTGTCTGGGAGACACTTAAAGACCTGGAGGCGGGGAAAGGGAGTAAAATAATACAACAGACATGTGAGTTGCATTAATTGGTTGACTACTTTTAAGATATTTTGCTTGGAAGCAACAATTTCAGGTGTTTTATTTGTTTAGTTTTTAGAAGAGAAAAAACTTTATTTAATATAACTTTTTTCCCCCCTTAGCTTTGCATCTTACTACCTGTTAAGGTTACATCCATAATATTTACTAATTATGCTAATTATTTAATTATGAGGCAGGTAGAATTTAAAGGAAGTATAACCACATTTGCGTCGAAGCAGAGTGGAAAAAACATTTAGGATAAACCACCCACCATACACCCAAACAGGATTCAAATCTCGATCTATGCTAATGATTTAAGTATAAGGATGGTTTAGTTTAAGGGAAGTATACCCACATTTTCTTCAAGAGAAAGGGTAAAAACATTTAGGGAAAACTACCCTCAATACACCTGACGGGGAATTGAACTCCGATCTTCCTTGTTTTCAGCGATCTACTCTATTGCAATGAGTGACATTTAACTAATCATGTGAAGCGTTAAGCTGATACTCCATCAGGATCTGGAAAATAAAGGACTAATTGTTAAAAAAATATATATAAATCTTTGTTAGTATTGTCAACCAATATAAAATTATTCGGTGATTATTCATTTAATTGGTCCAAAATATGAATCTATACAGTAAACGGCCAATACTATAATAATGTTATCCATCACTTTAGATAGTGTAATTCAATCATATGGTCCTCTCATCCAACATCATCTGTTTCCATTCTAGAGATAATTATTCATGTTTTGTTTATTTCATATTTTATTTGAGTACAATGGCAATGAACAATCGGTTTATAATTGCTTGCAAAATTAGTGATGATATGTCCTATTTATTTGAATGAAATTGTTATATAACTAACTTAACTGAAGTGATTATATCTTCCACAACACTAATGGGCTTACAAAATTGTAATCAAGATAAATTAGACTTGAATATCTTGTAGTTTCTTCAATGTTTTAATTTCAATGTTTTAATTTCAGAGCTGTATTTTTATTAGGTGTGTCACTGTCTTTTGACTTGAATGTTCCCTCGAAGCAGACTTTTGTTTCATTGGGTGCTACATCAAGTTTCAGCTAAAACATTTTATTGTTTAAAGGAAAGTTTAGTCATATCCAACACCTTAGCTCAGTCGTTAGAGTGTCTGCCTACTGAGCTAAGGGTCCCGGGTTCGATTCCTAGCATGGCCAAAAAATTTATTATCTGGTGAAATATGGGTTTACCCTTTCACTTTGATAAATTGTTGGCCAGAGACTGGATGTTGTGCCTTTCCTAGTCTTAATTTAGATTATAAGCATATGAAGCTACAACAGGCCTAGCAAGCCAGTAGTGGGAAATATATGGCTTGAATAAAACAGTGAGCTAGGCCACAGGCTTGAAACAGTAATGAGTGTAAAAAGTTTTAATCTTTCACTTTTTAACTATTGATTTAACTTTTAGAAATGATAAATATATTTAAAATGTAATTTCGATTAAATCAATTTTGTATTCATCAAATATACTTGTAATCTACAATACAAATTAAAAATTAAAACTTAAAAACTTTTTCTCAAACATCTGATTTTTATTTTTTAGAATAGTTTCGTGTTTAAAAAGTTGCAAAAATTATACTTTATTTAATTACCTTTTAGAACCAAGACAAAGATCAAGGGACTGCCATAATTTTTCATATAATCGTGCAGCGGAACAAAATTATGTTGTCCAATTTTCTTAAATATGAGAGTGAATTTTGTTGATAAAACAGGAACCAGAATTCAATAAAAATCATTACATATATAAAAACATATTTCATTATAAATTATACAACACTCAACTTTTTTTTTTTTCAGTCAAAATTAAAATTACTGTTATTTTGTAATATATTGCTAGCAGTAAAATTTATTAAGTCTTTTGAGATGGAAATATGGTATCGAAAGAAATGTATATGTGTATGTATATGTGTGTGTATATATATATATAATTATATAATTTTAGATCCCCCCCCCCCAATCTTCTGAGAAACAAAGCAAATGAAACCTCATTTAACCAGACCGATGTGAATAAATTTATTCTTGATATAAGAATGCAAAACTGAAACAAAAATAAATTGTTTAATCGTATAGTTGGAAATAGAAAAGTGATTTAATAAAATTATTCTGAGTATTGATTAGGAACTTAAAATTTTCATTTTTGTATTGTTTACAGCTCCTAACTGGACTCTGAGTTTCTTTGACCGTGGTTCAGCTCTAGCGGTTACACCAGATGGATTACGCTGTCAGTCACGAGAGCAAAAAGAATGGCATGGTTGTAGAGCCACCAAAGGAGTGCAAGGAAAGGGGAAATACTATTATGAGGCGACTGTCACAGACGAGGGACTTTGTCGGGTTGGCTGGTCTACACAACAAGTAAACTATCTCATAATTTATTGTCTTTATCACTGAAGTTTGTGCTAGAGATCTGTTAGGCATTAGCAAAAAAAAAAAAAGTTTGGTTTCTAGCTCAAAAATGGTTTTAATTAAGGATGTCAAACTCAATTCTTCGATACCCTCGATTCTTACTGGCATCGAAAGAATCGATCTTAATATTACTATTCTTGATAGTTGCAATTACTATCTCTAAATTAAAGTTCTGACAACTAATCAAAACGGAAGAATCAGGAATGAGTAGTAATCCATTATTTCAATACTAGTTTATTTGCTGTTAATTGCTAGATATTTTGGTTCAATTAATGACCTTATTAGGTGAAATAACTTGTGGTTTTTTTTTTGCTGTATTATGAAGTTGAATAATTAGGTCCAAAATATATGAGGTTGGAAACATAATGAAATAGGAAATGTTCAAGAATCGAAAAATTGAGATTGAACTAAAGAATTGGAATTGAGAAAAACAGGTATCGAGTCATCTCTAGTTTCAATTGCATTAAATGTTTGAAAATAATATAATAATTTTAAAATATGAATGAATTTGACCATGCATGAAAATTTCGTGAAATAATCGTTAAAATACATCACTACTGGTACATTATAATTACTGATTAAAGCCATTTTACTAAGATTTGAGCAGCTTAAATAATACCAAAAGAGCAAATAATGTTTATTTATATCTTTGCACTTAAAATACTGGGAAAATGTATATTTTTGGTCTGGAAAATTTGGTAGTTTCTAAACTTAGAAATGATATTAAGCTTGGATTGACTAATACTTGATGTAATCATAAATAACCCTGCTATAACATAAAAAGTTATTCACATTTTAATCAAATAAAATTTCTAATTTTCAGGCAAATCTAGATCTCGGCACAGACAGGTTTGGTTTTGGTTTTGGCGGCACAGGCAAAAAGTCCAACAATAAGCAATTTGACAGCTATGGAGATTCTTTTGGTATGCATGACGTGATTGGCTGCTTCTTGAACCTGGACAAGGGTGAAATATCTTTCTCCAAGAATGGGGTACACCTGGGCACTGCATTCACTATCCCACAACAAATTAAGGCATCTGCCCTCTTCCCTGCCGTCGTCCTCAAGGTGAGGGGTCTCTTGTTAAATCCTGATATAAATGTATATTTTGATTCTATTTTTTTTTTTTTTTTT
>CABFOV010006053.1:0-17886 GCA_902141375.1 Timema poppense | reverse complement strand
TTTTTTTTTTTTTTTTTTTTCGTTTAAGTATTTTTTGCTTGGTTTTTAGGCTTATTACAGTTATTTTGACAAAAATAATAAGTTCTTAATTTATTAGCACATTTAAATAAACTTTAAAACCCTCTTTTTTACTTTTTAAGGTATTTTGTTATACATATTTAGAAGAATGTACATGAAAGGTAGATAAAACACATAAAAGTGAACAAACATAATTTGACTTTTACCATGAGAAAAACACCGTTTACACTTTCTGTTGCTGCCACTTAAGGGGGAGATAATGGCTGCCTCTTGAAGAAAATCTAAAAGAGATTATCCTTAAAGAAATATATATTCACATCCAATGTCTATTTCCTGTGTTTGTCCTTTATTTTACTCCTTTTACAGGTTTCTATTTAAGTGTCTGTCTTATCATTCTTTACACATTTCCTTTTCCTCTCGTGCTTTTTTGTTTTTGTTTTTTTTATTACTCTTTTAAGAAGTTGTTGTTTGCTAATGCTCTGGATCTTGGATTTCAGCCATTTCCTGTCTAGCATCCCAATAGTATTTAGTTAGCTCGGTTGGTAAATCTCCTTGTATTTTGGTTATTGTTCAACACTGAAGGAGGTGTTTTCCGTTCATGATCTCATCTGGTAGTTTGCACAGGGTGCAATGGGGGAAGTTATACATGTTCAATCTATGAAGATGTACAGCTAAACAATCATGTCCACTGGCCAATCAGAATAGAGTTACAGCTTTTCTTTGTGGGAAATAAGGAATCAAGTTTTTATTCTCAAGGATTGTGTTATATATATTTTCCAGCACAATTGTTTTTGAATTGTTTAGTTTGGTCCTAAATCTAGGTTTGATCCGTAGTGGGTAAGAATGATATATCATGTTTTTGGTTCTCAGTTATTTAGTTTGGGTACCTTTCTTTGCTCAGATATCAATTGGGCGTTTCACACTCCCTCCTGATTAGTTCTGATAGAAATAAAGCTAGGTCAGGGACTTGTGCGGTAACAATTGATTTTCTTCGAGGCAGTCATTATCTTTTTGTCCAGTGGCATAAATGTAAAGTATGAACTGTGTTCTTCTTTTTATTGTAAAAGCCATATTGTGTTTGTTCCCTTTTATGAGTTTTATTATTATTATTAGCACCGCATCTTACTACCCATTCGGGTTGTACGCACTTACGCTAATGTGTAATGGTAGGGTGATTGTGAGATGAAATGGAGGACCTACAGTTTAACGTGGAATCCGAACCACGGTGGAGGCCTGGCATTCCCCACATTCACAAGATGTCTTGTCAGAGGTGAAGGAAGGTTTTGGTAATCAGATGATAAATCTATGCCGGGACCGAGGATTGAACCCCGGCTGCCAGCACAGAAGTCTGACACCTTACCCCTAGACCGCCAGGTCACCTTTATAAGTTTTCTTTCCTCCTTTCCTGTACCTTCTTCCAAATAATCAAATCTATGCATACTCATACAATACCTATGCTAGTTATAGTTCTATTTTTTATTTAAAGTTTAAACTATTTTGTTTTTCAAGGTCTTCCTCCCACTTTTGAAAATTTTTATAAAGAGTATATTTATTTATACTTTTTTTTTAACTTTGATGTAACTTAATTTCTCAAATTATTCTGCTCTTTAAACTCTTACATTCATGGATCCTTTGATGTCTTTCCTTTTTAAATTATGAATGTATTTCTTCCAGAATGCGGAGATGTCGTTTAATTTCGGTGCACAACCTTTTAAATATCCCCCTGGCGAGGGATATATTGCCTTGTGCGAGGCCCCCAAGGATGCTGTGAAGCAGTCAGAGGTTGGCACCTCTGGAGCTACTTCGTCATCCGGCAAACCTCGTTCTAATGCTCCACAAGCCATCATCATTGAGGTAGGACACAACAACAAAAATATACTGGTAGTCATGCATTCTTAAGACATTAGACATACTATTAATTGGATTTCGATTAATGGGGGAGAGAGGTTTTGAATCTCAGTCGGCTGCTTTTAATGTAGCTCCCATAATTTAACACCTTACTTTTTTGTGTATAATGTTACCAATATAAATAGTTTTGACTTTATATCTAGTCAATGCAAAGCCAAATAACATATCAAGTGTTGAATATTTTAAAATATTATATGTTCGAAAAAATATATATACATATAGCTTAGTTTATATTTATATAATTTTATACTTTTAACTCTACGATTTACAATATGTTTTACTGTAAAAATGTTTAAATTTTTTAGTCTAAGCTTACCCATTAAGTAAATATCACAACATGTATTTTGTTTCAATTACCGCAAATTGTTATGATGTGAACATTAATTTGTAATTCACATAACACAAAATGACAAAAGTTGGAACATAAACATGTATTTTAGACTTGAATAATTTTATCGAGTAAAGTGAAGTTTTCGAAGACTTACCACACTTAAATCTTTCAGCACCTTAGAAATAGATTTTGGAAAAAATTATTAGCTGGTTTTTAATTGTTTTGAGCACTTAAAACTAGACATCTCCTTAAAATCGATAGGAGTTAAGGGTGTGCAAAGTTTCTAAACTATTAAATAGTATAGAAAATGTATTAAATTGAATATACTTAATAATGTTAAAACTTGTTTTCTCACTTTTACGTTTTTACTACACTTAAATGTCCTTGTTACAGCCATCCCGCGAATTGGCTGAGCAGACATATAACCAAATCATCAAGTTCAAGAAGTATATAGAAAACCCCAATGTGAAGGAATTACTAGTCATTGGAGGGGTCAATGTCAAGGATCAGATATCTGCTCTCAATTCCGGGGTGAGTGATGCTTCCTTCACTTGTGTGACCAGACACAT
Organism: Timema poppense; assembly: GCA_902141375.1. Lineage (NCBI taxonomy): Eukaryota > Metazoa > Arthropoda > Insecta > Phasmatodea > Timematidae > Timema > Timema poppense. The sequence continues at coordinate 15,060 of CABFOV010006053.1, read as the reverse complement.
GGCCATTAATCAACAAGGTCGTGAAAATTATTCCAAATAAAATCGAGTCAGGCCCCTTTTTCCTAAGTGTTTTTCTAGCAGTTCTTCTTTGAATTCAAAATGGATAATCCAGTGTTTTGTGTAATTTATACTCTCTTCTTCTTTGTGTTTGATAAAGGCAACAATGCCGAAATATTCTATTTGTGTTAAAATGTGTGTGTGACTACTACTACTACTATAGAAGACAGAATAAAGGAAGAAGATGTCATTTTTGTGCATTGGATTCTTCCCACATTTTTTCTCTTTCCCTAGGTGGGCTTTCTTCATCAAATTTACTCTTAGTAGTATATTTTTCCTTTTTATTTAGTTTTATGAATTTCCTTTATTATAAAATTATCTAGCCTTTGGACTACCTCATTTTTAAACATAAAACATTTTAGCTGTAATTTTTATATTCATAACAATATATATTAAAGTTTATTTGTTATAACGTTCAGCCCCTGTCCCCCAATACGGTTTTTTAATTTTATATATCAAAATACAAGCTTATTTAATGAAATACAATAACTTTATTTACTACAAATCAGGATACTAACCTTTTATTCGGCGATTTTTCTTTAATAAAGTCCAATTGTATTATCTACCATAAATCAGGGTCTCTATGTTTGCAGGTTGACATTGTAGTTGGCACGCCAGGTCGTATGGAGGACCTAATCTCAGCGGGCCACCTCTCCCTCACCCAGTGCCGGTTTTTTGTGCTGGACGAAGCTGATGGGCTTCTCAAGCAGGGATACACCGAGCTCATTGACCGGCTTCACCGACAGATACCCAAAATCACCTCCGATGGGCGCAGGCTTCAGATGATTGTCTGCTCAGCCACTCTGCATGCCTTTGAGGTCAAGAAAATGGCGGTAAGGCATTGTTAAGTGCATATGTTGGTTCAAGTTTTGCCTAACGCAGTGGTATTTAACCATTTTAGTTAAATATAAATAAGACATTAGTATATAAATTTAATGAAAATATAACATGATAAATATCAATTGCATAACATTGGCATCAAGGCGATTGCCGTATCTCAGCTCTAATGAAAAGTGTAATTTTAACATTTATATATTTTTTCCTGTTCACTCACTAAAATATGATTCATTATTTGAAATTGCAGTTTTAAATTAAAGTCTCACCATTTGATTTGAAAATATTTTAATTTCAATTAGCACTGTCACAAACATTTAACCTAGACTCGTGTGTGTGTGTGTGTGTGTGTGTGTGTGTGTGTGTATCAGGAGCGTTTGATGCACTTCCCAACATGGGTGGACCTGAAGGGGGAGGATGCGGTACCAGAGACGGTCCACCATGTGGTGGTGATGGTAGACCCCCAGAAGGACACCAGCTGGCATAACTTGCGTAAGCACATCCAGACAGATGGGGTGCATGCCAAGGACAATGTCCGGCCTGGAAACAACACTGCAGGTATATATATACCTTCTTAAAGAGATGTCACAACTCCCTTTTTTCTCAATTTCGATTATTGGAAAACATTTATAATCACACAAATTTAAATTTTTAAATAAATCTAATATCATTTTACAATTATTTGTTTTTTTAACTAGACAAAAGGAAATATTGAGGGACTCTCTTTGCTATGAAATTATATCTTTAGATTGAATAAAATTAGTCAAAACTAGGAATTTTTGAGAAGAAGATCGAAAATTAGAGAGAGTATTTTTTCCTAATTTCATGGCAAGACTAGTACATTAAGAGCGTTCATCATAGTAGTCCCAACTCAGCTCCCGGCTTGTGCAAGGTATGGAAGTAAAAGGGAAAAGAAAACACCTACGATATGACAGAAATGTGTGACGTGCATTCGTGTTTGAATGATTATTCGAAATTTTCCTCGGTGATGATGGAGGACAAAGTGACAAAGTTTCTTGTTATAATAACTACAGTTTGTCTCTTTTATGACAGAATGAAAATTTGTTGCACAGTGCTTAGTTGTGAAGCCATTCTAAAATGGTCAAAAACCGCCTTTTCAATACAGTTTCTTTCCAAATATAATTTAATATTTCAAAAATGTTTAGTATTAGGAACTTATATCAACTTTATCTCCTTTAATGTCTAATCATTTTATAATAAAGGAAAGTGATAAAACTAAAGAAAAAGGAAAAATAAACTATTAAGAGTAAATTTGATGAAGAAAGCCCACCTAGGGAAAGAGGAAGAATGTGGGAAGAGTCCAATGCACAATGGTGACATCTTCTTCCTTTCTTCTGTCTTCTATAGTAGAAGTAGTCACACACACATTTTAACACAAATATCATTATATTTCGGCATTGTTGCCTTTATATGCCGAAATATAATGATATTTGTGTTAAAATGTGTGTGTGACTACTTCTATAGAAGACAGAAGAAAGGAAAGGAAGAAGATGTCTCCTTTGTGCATTGGACTCTTCCCACATTTCTCCTCTTTCCCTAGGTGGGCTTTCTTCATCAAATTTACTCTTAATAGTTTATTTTTCCTTTTTCTTTAGTTTTATCACTTTCCTTTATTATAAAATTATCTAGCCATTGGGCCACCTCATTTTTAATGTCTAATCAGAAATGATCCACGTGCAATAGTGTTTGTGTAAATTTACGATTTCTAGCCGACCATATCACAGAGTTGATGGGCATGTGATGCACACTGTTAATAATATGTATGGAATAAAAAGCATTAAGCAAAATATCATTTCTAATAAACTAAATTTGATAGAATTGTATAAAAACGAAACATAAAATACACTAACACATGTTCACAAACATGTGTTAATTTGTGCTTCATTTTTCTACAATTCCATCATATTATTTATATATTTGAAGGCTTACATTAATTTAAAAAAAAGTTATCGTTGAGATCATTACCACCACCACCGAGGTCTGTCTTGAACATAAGCCTCTCCATTTACTCCTCTCTCCCCACCACTTATCTTCCTCCACTCCAGCCTACTCTCCTATATGAGATAATCTTCCTAATTGGTTGATCACTGTTTTAGAGACTTTGTCAGAAGCTGTGAAAATGTTGAAGGGGGACTACTGTGTGAGAGCTATCAATGAGCACAAGATGGACAGAGCTATCATTTTCTGTCGCACCAAGTTGGACTGTGACAACCTGGAACGCTACCTCAACCAATTGGGTGAGTATTGATGGCTTATGATTAGAGATCTTGATTTGGGGCAGATAAAATGATTGGCTTTCAATATAAATGTATGTAAAAGAATATTTATTTTTGGTCAAAAATGTTAGCAAATCAACTTTTATTTTAAGTGTAAAGCTTTGAAACTTTGACTTGGCTTTGAAACAAATATCATATATATAAAAAAAATGAAATCACGTTTAAAGTGGTTTGGCAACATAAAAAGAATGGATACAGGACTGGTGGCTGGAAGAGTATTTATATACATATAATGGCTGGGGAAAAAAATTGGCTTTGGAAAATCTGCAAGAGTCTAAGCATTTTAAAATAGAGTTTGGCCGTGCACCCTGAATTATGAACATGAGTAGTGCCATTTTGAAATGATTCATAGGTTTTATGCTAACCCTTAAACCAGAAATATGGAATTATATTAAATACACAGCAGAACTTCGATTAATCCAAACTAATTTGGATTGAAGCTTGTTCCGAATAGTGAAAATTCGAATCAAGCGGGAGAATACAGAAAGGTCTGCAAAAAATATTTTCACAAATTTTAAATTACTGTTGAATGAGTTTTATAACATTTACCTTCATTTAACTGGTGTATAACATGTATTATAGTTTTACATTTACAGGAAAACACAGTCTTGAATACATGTAAATATTAAGCACTGTTTCTTGCTATTTTCTTTAAACTTTGAGTTTGTTAACCAATATTTTTTTTTTTTAATTTGACACAATATTTCCCTCCCACCCCATTTTCAAAAATTAGTATTAGGATTATCAGGATTTTTGCACTACCGGTGTTCAGTTTAACAGGGTTTTACTGTATTTGTTTAGTTGTGTGTGTTTGTGTATGCGTAGCTCTGCTTTCCCTTATCCCCCTTATTGTTTGTAAACGTGTGGGCGTAGGTGGAAATGGCCGTGATAGCCCGTACTCGTGCATATGCCTGCATGGTGACCGCAAGCCCCAAGAGAGGAAGGCCAATCTGGAGAAGTTCAAGAGGCAGGAGGCCAAGTACCTAATCTGCACAGATGTGGCGGCAAGGGGTCTCGATATAACTGGCCTGCCATTCAGTGAGTTTATCTTTTATTGTTAACCATTAAGCTTGATTCACACGTTCACCGAAAATAGGAAGCAGAATCTGCTTGAGTGGTGCAGCAATTCACTCGCTGTGTGTTGACCCACGATGCATTGCAACAGCTGATTATCAACATATTTTATTTTCTAGTTGATAAACATAAATTGTAGATAATTCTCCTGATGCTTGTTTTTAAATTATAATTTTGTGTCGTGGCACAATCCAATACATCAATACACCCACTTTACAATAACAGGCTATTTTTAATTTCCTCACAACGGTCAATGAAGTTGTCCGCTTTCTTCTGGCTGCAGAACGCATGCGCACTGATTTGAGATGTCTGCGTCTGAGATTTTATTTTGGTTTTTCATACTCTCCATTTACTAGCTTTCTTTCTGTGTTCCAGTGATCAACATGACTTTGCCAGATGAGAAGTCTAACTATGTACATCGTATCGGTCGTGTGGGTCGGGCAGAAAGAATGGGGCTAGCCATTTCGCTGGTGTCAACCGTGCCAGAGAAAGTGTGGTACCATGGGGAATGGTGCTCTTCACGGGGCCGCAACTGCTGGAACACTAAGCTCATAGACCAGGGAGGATGTTGTATTTGGTACAATGAGCCCAATGTGAGTTAGGCAGTGTAAAGTTTGTATTTGAGTCTCAGACGTTGTGTCCTTGTGCAGACATGTTGACATCAACTTGACTATCATATATGTATGAATAAGGAGTGTCTATATCTTAAATCCAAAGAAATTACAGAAAATAGGAATTAAACAAAGGAAAAATGGTGTCAAGCAGCTATATTAAACTAAACCATGTTGAGAATAGAAGTTCACAACAAAACACAAAATGATATATTATGGCTATTTATAGAACTTTATGCATTAAAATTACTTGGAAAATGTGTTATTGCACAGTTGTTTGTAATATTTTGTGTTAATCTGACAAATCAAGTAATTATCACAACATGCATTTCTACTACCTCAGATTTTTTCCATACGAATATTAAGTTGTAATGTACAAAACAGCTCGGAATGGCTGTAATTGAAAATAAATTGAGTATGTTAGTTGTCGATATTTTTTATTGGCGAAGCTTCAAAGCCAGAATTTGTTCCGAAGCAAAGTCAAAGCTGGTGTTTGTATTGAAGCCAAGTCAAAGTCTCAAAGCTCCGCACATCCCTATTTTGTATCGTTAATTCTTATTAAAATCAATCTAATTGACCAATATTTGCATATTAGAGTTGATATAGTCACTTTTGTGAAAAAGATCTAATTTTGTTATTCCTTTTAATGTGCTAAGTAAAAGTTTGTAAAAACATATTTCGCATATTTCAGCGTTGCTACCTGTCTCTCTTTGGTCTTTTAATATAGAGTTTACTCAGAATATGGCCAGGTCTGCTTAGTGAAGTGCCTCCACCCCCCTCTGCCCTTCTACCATTATTCCACCTGTACTCTCTTCCACTTTCCCCCTCTTACTTGCATACTTGCTGCTATCTGTTCCTTCCTTTCATCCTCATTAAGTGTCCATACAATCCCATCCTAGCTTCCTCTACTATCTCATGTACCCCAACTCTTGACCTTACATCTTCATTCCTAATCCTATCTCTTCTGGTGACAGCTAGCATGCTACTCAAAAACTTTGTACCTATGGCCTCCACTTTCCTTATTCCTCTTTTATCCAAAATCAAAGTTTCCGCTGCATACGTTACATACTCTATACAGCACTTCCCTACACTTTAGGGACACTTCTATTTTCCACAGTAGGTCTCTTACACACCTATAGATAACCTCTCCCTGCTGCCCTCGTCTCACTAAATATTATAATTCACTAGCCATATTTTAAATGTAAGTTTAGTGAAAGTAATTTCTAACAGAACCATTGATAATCACCCTACTACTAAAATTGAAAAGTATTCAATTTTTAATATCTTAGGAAGATATATATGAATGTTTATTTTTGTCAGTACCTGGCAGAAATCGAGGATCACCTGAATGTAACCATCCAGCAAGTGGAGCCTGACCTGAAAGTTCCCATGGATCATTTTGATGGAAAGGTGATCTATGGGCAGAAGAAACAGAATGCTGGTGAGATATTTATTTAGTGTCAAGAAAATGGGTGATTATTTCAGCTACTTAAATAACAAAAGAATAGCTATTTAGTAAAAAAAAAGTACTTGAAAAGTTTTGACATTTTAAAAATTGCATATTTAATAAACTTTGGAATAAACTTATCATTAAACTAGACATAACATTATAGTGTGGTTTTATGCTATTTTTCTTTATATATCCTTATTCAACTTAGATTTAAAAAGTTACAGTTTCAACTACAAATATTTAATGATTTTATGTATGCAAGAAGGCTAAGCAAAGAGTAATAGGACAAAACATAACTTACACAGTTAAATAAGCTATAAAATCACACTTTTAACTGCTGCCACTGGATAAAGAAGTGCTCAGCCATAAAGTCGTAACGAATAACTGACAAAAATGGGTGCTTTTACAAAACCTTGCTAGTGACACTTGGCCACAGACAAGTAAGAAACAGACTCTCAACCTTACAGGGGTTTTGCTGCGCTCCTTTTGCCAATTTACTCCTTCAACACTGGGCTTCGCTAGTGTCACTGCTGGGTAATGATAGGGCTAGCCGCATTGATACTAGTGTTGAAGGACTCAAGCTGCCAAAAGGAGCGCAACCACTTACACTAATGTGTAATGGTAGGCTGATTGTGAGATGAAATGGAGGACCTACAGTTCAACGTTGGATCCGAACCACGGTGGAGGCCTGGCATTCCCCACATTCACAAATTGTGATTAATACACGTCTTGTCAGTGGTGAAAGAACGGTTTGGCAATCAGATAAATCTGTGCTGAGACCGAGGATTGAACCCCGGCTCCCCATCACAGAAGTCTGACATCTTACCCTCAGACCGCCAAATGTATGCAAATAATTTTTAATGGTAAATTAATTTACTCTATCACAACTTGTGTTGGGTGTATTAAGTGCACAGTACCAAGATGTTTACATGTTTCATGGTTGTTTTACAGGTTCAAATTATGAGAACCATGTAGCTCAAATGGCCCCTGTTGTGAAAGAACTGTCACAATTAGAGAGTCAGGCCCAGCTCACGTATCTCAAGAGACACTACGGGAAGGAGGCCCGCAACCGCTTTTAAAGTATCGACTCTTCTTATTTGCAATTACTGATACTGGTGTCTATGTTTCAAATCTGAAATGAAACTGTATATTCAGCAAATACACTTCTTCACTGATTCATTAATAAAAATATCAATTTTTTTTTAACATACCTGAAGTGAATTAACTAGGGATGTGCGAGAACCACTTTATAAATTCGAGACTATATCAAGGTGAGAATGTGATGATAAGACCACCTTTGAAAGTAGTCAAATGTAAATTATGTATAGTAGGGTAAATATATGAAGTGCTAAAGCTACTTTTTCGCATTTGACCTGGCGCTTGCTTGCTTTGGATTGTCTTAAGAGTTCGTTCAAACGCTTAAGATATAACTCACTAACAGTTTATAATTTCAAAGCTATTTTGAGAAACACTTTGTAAGACTAAAACATTTCTCAATGAGGCCTGTTTTTGGGCCTTTACAGTATTATTAGAAATTAACAAATTATTAATTAACTTACAAGACAAGAATGAGATTTTTTTCTCTTTCTTTTGAATTTTCAAGATATTTTTTAGTCTTGCACATCCTTAAAATTAACTCATTTATAATAAAACACTGGTCACCTGAAGATTTTGTTCATTCAGACTTTATTTTTAACCACATGCAACTGTCTGTATATTCAAAATGTTTGAAAAGTTTTAAAACTAACCACTTTTAATTTATATAGCATTTTCTTAATGTATACGATTTTCCACCTGGTTCTGAAAAGTATATATTTTTTTTGTTTTTTCCCCAAAACTACCCCAAACACACATATCCCTTGATTATTTTTTTTACATTAAGTGTTTAACTGTACTTTTGCGCATGGTTGGGGTACATAATTTCCCAGGAACTGTATATAATTATGAGTTGTTAAACATTATGAAACTACAGTACTGTTTTTGTACCTCTTATACATTAGTGGTTCCTTCTGTTTCTTCATGGCTACAATAAATAACTGACAGTTATTTTGTGAACTGTATGTTTGTTTTGTGAAGAGTAATTTGTTCAACTAATCTCGATTAAAATCTTCATCTAAGCAATTTCCTTTGTTTTGATTTCCCTTTTCATTAGCAGCTTGAAAAAAACAAATTATTTTTAATCTCTATTCATTTATTGATGAAACTTTTAAACTGGTATAAACAATTGTCTTTTCATTTAGGAGTATGTTTTATATTTGGAAGAAGGTACAAGAAAAGTGGATGGAAAATATATAAAAGGAACAAACACAATATGGTTTTTTACAATGAAAATAAAACTTTATAATGCTGCCATTGAACAAAGAGGTAATGGCTGCCTCTTGAAAGAAATTGAACCTTACCGCTCCCTCTCCCCTCCCACAGGACCTAGAATTACAGCATTTGATCCCACAGCTGGCCGACACCGATAGGTAGTGATTGTTCTGTCGGAAATTATGGATATGTGTAAAATAACCTAGGAGTAGAGAGGATCTAATAGATGGGCAGCAGGAGGGGTTTATCTAAAGGTGTGTAAGAGACCTGCTATAGCCGAGCGAAGTGCTGTATAGGTCATACTTTGTACCTATTATCACAAATGCACCAAACATGGACATCGAATGTTAGAGAGACTATAAAAGGGGAGGCCATGGGAATGAAGTTTGTGAGGAGCATATTAGCTGTCACAAGGGGAAACAAGATTAGGAAAGAGTGGGGGTACAGGTAGTACATGAGATAGTAGAGTAAGCAAGACTGAGATGGTATGAGCATGTAATGAGGATGGAAAAGAAGAAGATGCCAAAGAAAATGATGGAGATGTAGAATGTAGGAAAAGATAAAGTGTGCAAGTTAAAGGAGAAGACTGGTGAAAGAAAAGAGGAAGCTGGAGTCATTTTAGTAAACTGACACATCCATGGGTTGGAAACTTGATGTTTTTAGTGTCATCCAATCCTCAACGATTTTCGGGGGGAATAACACTTCAAATATATTCTATAATAGGCTCTCTAAGCAAAGACCATTCTAAATAGCTTCAAGAGAGATTCAGATATTTTTTTTAATCCTGAGAAAATTTTTAAATATTTTCTAGAAAATCTATTTTTCAAGCATTCCCTAGGAGAATATTCAAAATAGCTTCTAGAAATAGACAATAAGTTTTTTTTCCAAAGGAGGATATTCTCAATAGCTTAGAAGAAGACAAATTTAAAAAAAGTTCTGGTGGAGAACTACTCTAAATACCGGTTGAAGTAGTTTAATTTTAAAAGGGGGAGAAACACTTAAAATAGCTCCTTAGGGCATTTGAATTGCAGAAGGATAACTGGGGGAAGACCCATCCAAGTAGCCTATATAAGAGTTCAATTTCCCAAAAAAATTCCAGAGGAGAGCCACTAAATATTTTCTAGATATTTGACGGGTGAGAGTACTAGGTCCCCCCTTTGATTTGGTGACCAAAAACTCTCTAAGCAAATAATGTTCTGCCGTCACTGAAGTAAAGAAGGGTGGAAAGGGGCACCCTTTGCCCCTGGTACCGGGTTTGGTTTGAGCACCTAGTGGACCCGCCCATACTCATCACAAGACGGTTCGTAGATCGTGTTGGGCAGTACATGCAGCACCAATGTGAGATTCTAGAACTGTTCAGGGTACTGACTTAAAAACCAAATGGGAAAATCTAGACGCAAATGAAAGGATTACATAATAGTGGACCTACAAGAGTTAGGGTGTAATGAGGTGGACTAGATAGAATTATCTCAAGATAGGGACAGGGTGTAATGAGGTGGACTGGATAGAATTATCTCAAGATAGGGACAGGGTGTAATGAGGTGGACTGGATAGAACTAGCTCAAGATAAATAAAGGTGGCAATGTAATTTCAAGTTCCTAATGCCATAGAGTAAGAAATCAACCGAGCTTAAAATTGTAATTAGTCGTTATGCCTGCGAAGATATTTTAAATTGAAAATATGAGAATATCGAGTCACTGATTTATTAGATATTACCTATCAGGTTTAAGTATAGCTGAGTAGGACTAATTTTTTCACCCAGCTTATACCTATTCAGTGTATACACCTATATGATAATTTCTCTAATGGGTTAGGGATAAGGAAGGAAGTATTTTATAGGTAATCTACCCGCATTTGCGGAGAAGGCACGTGGGAAACTATTTTAGAAAAAAAATCGTCCTCAGTAGATTCAATTTGAATTCGAATCCCTAAACCCCCGACATCAGCAGATCAGTCTAACACAAGAGTGACGCCTTTTAAAGAGTTTGATCAGGACTTAAATTCATTTCAGATAAATTAGTATAAGCATATAGGCCTATACATTTTTAAAGCTTGACAAATAAAGGGACCAAAGAAAAGTACAAAATCAAAAATGTTAACCCTCACTACATCTAGTCAGTCAGGTTTTAAAATTTCCAGAGGGAGGACCTGAAGCTTTCCACGCCCCCCCATCTCCCCTCATTTTTCAAAACGCTACTGGTGCGTTGGGCCCCTACACATACATTTACATATAAATATATTTTCCAAATAAAAGAGATAAGACACGAATCGTGAATGCACCTTGCCCCAATTATGTGAACATACCCTTTTTACCTTACTGGTGTAGCATTACAAGAAGATTCCAAGGCTACTTGTACGCTGGGTCGTGACGATTGAAGCTCACGCGCACGCGCAGTACTCTAGGTATACAGGTAGTGGCGGGGCAATACAGTCGCGGCTGTTTTGTTTACTTTTGAACAGCTTGCGGCCGAACGTGTTCGTGATGGGAGTAATGTGGAAAATAGCGGTTCTTGTGTCTTGTGTATATTTAGTGTCAAGTGCCGGAGTCATCTTTTAATCGCTTCCGTGTTATTTTTTGTTTCCTTTTCTCGTAATAATTTTTGTGTTTGTAAATAAAGAGTGAGAGTGCTAACAAAAAAAGGGGAACAATTATTTTAAAATGTTACAACAATGATTTCTGAAGAGGGGATAAAAGTGACCAAATCGATTGAAGAGTTCAAGAAAGAAAATTCGGATGGTTTTCATTTAATCCGAGTAAGTTTTTATGCTATTTATATTTATAGTAATGTTTTCTCTAATTATGTTTACCGTATGTTTTCGTCTTTGGCACCTCCGTTGACACATCTGTTCACTGTCAACGTGGGGGTCGGCTGCCATTTTCCCGATTTATAGAAATTAATGTTCCTTCTATAATTAAACATTATTATAAAGCATGTTATGATAAAAGCCTTATTATTTAAATTCTAAAATATAAGAATTAACTAAAATAGTTTTTACTGTTTCAACAATTAAACCATCAGACATTTTTGAATAATTATTTGAAATGCTCTATTATTAAAAATTCCAAATAATTAATAGAATATTTACCATAATCGGTAATGGATACTATCATAGTCACTGAACTTTAAATTTTAATACAAAGAGTCAAAATGTACGCCTAAAAGTATGATACCGGTATGCATAATTTGAATTTTTAATGTTTTTATCTTCATCAAAGCGTATAACTTTGAATCTATGTTTATTTACAAACATCTATTTTACCAGACGTTCCATTCAAGAGCTGTCATCATTCGTATCACATAAGCCCTAATGTTTTTATGAAAGCGTTGCGAGGAATTAAAAAAAAAACTTTTCTTTTGCTTCATTTTCATGGTATGCGGTAAAAAAGTAATGTACACATCCAAGCATGGGCTGTAAATATTTATTAATAAGAAATTAATTGACGTAGAATACGAAGAAACAATGCACTTTCTTTCATTTTAAAGAACATAATTTTATTTGAAATATTTTGTTTATTTTAATATATTTCCTTCTACAGTAAATAACAACTGATCGGTACATTTAATGTAATTGACATAAGATATGGATTGCCGGGGAGGTTGAGATTCGAATCTCGGTCTGATGCATTGGAAGTGATTTTCCGAACAGAATTTCTTCAATATTAAAAAAAAAGTGTTAATATTTGTATATGTGGTTTAAATTTTAACGACTAAACAGAATGGGAAGGTTGAATTTGAAAGGATTTAAACAGGTGCTCGCCTGGAGAGAGGACGGGTAAACCACATTTAGGAAAACGAAAACACCTCTTCCTTCAGTATACCCGGATGGGGTCGAATCCCGGCCTATTGAGTGGACTATTGATGAGTAATGTATGTCTGATTATAACCATTATTCGAACGAACTACAATTAATATTATAGCTTAAAAAAATAAAGTTACTAATAATATTTCTAAACTTAAGTTGAATTGGGTTTTCTGTGTCATATTAATGCATACATAATTATGGCCTTTTAATACGGTTTAATAATTTTAGTTAATTATTTACTGTGTTCACTTTTTTTACACATAAATACTCCTATTTTCTACCAATTAAAACTTAGCAAAGTAGTCATTTTAATTATTGCTTAAATAAACAACAGTTGAATGCTTTGATATCACGTTTTAAAGTTAATACTTGACTATATTTGAAATTAAATTAATCGTTCATTTTCCCTATACTAATTAACATTTACAATTAGGTTAAGTCAAAGGACTTGGGTTCGAGTCCTTTGTTATGGTGTCGGTGTTCGACGTATGTTTAAATTACGTAAACAAATAAATATGCATTGTTTAGCAGGACCTTGAATTATTAGGTGTTAATATTAACTAAATTATTACTATATTTTAAGTGATAGTAATAATAATTCCTTGTTTATCATATATTTATTATAATCTACTACTTGGCATAGTTTTGAATTTTGGCGAACTGTACACTCTGTTTAGCACGAACGGTAACAGTACTAACCCTGGCGTAGACTACTACCCTATGGTTCTATCCTACTTACGGGAGGGCCAAACTAAAAAAAAAAGTTTGACGGGTCAAATATTTGTATTCATTCATTTTTCTTCAAATTTCATCTAAAAAGAAGAAGATAAACACATAATATACTGACAAGAATACGTTTAAACACTTTGAAAATGTATATAACAATCATAATGGTATATTATGTTTTTAAGTTTGTTCAGAAGATTTATATAATGCGGTGTGAGATGATTGCAACTGTGATGAGGCGATTCTCAATAGTTATTGTTATTAGCACCGCGTCTTACTACCCGTTCGGGTTATACGCACTTACGCTAATGTGTAATGGTAGGGTGATTGTGAGATGAAATGGAGGACCTACAGTTTAACGTGGAATCCGAACCACGGTGGAGGCCTGGCATTCCACACATTCATAAGTTGTGATTAATACATGTCTTGTCAGAGGTGAAGGAAGGGTTTGGTAATCAGATAAATCTGTGCCGGGACCGAGGATTGAACCCCGGCCGCCGGCACAGAAGTCTGACACCTTACCCCTAGACCACCAGGTCACCGATTCTCAATAAAGAAGACAAAATGCTCATCAGTAAGTCGGTTTCTAAGATCACTTTTCCTAAGTCTCGAGGTTAAAAACATTGTTTCGAATGATTATGAGGAAGCAAACAATGCCAAGTATCTATCGACATGATTGACCAATTCCGTAAATGTCGATTTTGACATGGTTTTGTACAAAATACAATTTTGTTACGTGTTTAAATAAAGCCTGCTTCACAACGCAACACATTTGAATTATTTATCCCGCGGGCCACAGTTTGGTCATCCCTGCCATAGTGTAACCTTGCAAGGTAAGCTTTCTACCTTTTGAGGGCCGGAGTAAACTCAAGTCTGCCTCAAAATTCCCATGAGGTTGCTTAAAAACAAATAAAAGATAAGAGATTGTTTATTATGTAGCGTTTTCCCTTATGCCAAGCACATCGTGATGATTATTATTCAATACGTGGTCAAGACTCGTGGTATAAATACATAGTGAACCTATAGAAGGCAGCATTTTAAATACGCACGCATATTATTTCCAAAGTGCGTGTATCAACCATTAATCACGAAATAAGCGACTGCGATCCCACGGGGATTATTAGTCTTATTTTTTTCTGTACTCTGCTCTTTTCAATTTCCCTGAAACCTTTCCCCCCACCCCCACCCCCTCCTTTCTCGGTCTAAATGACATCACTTTATAGATCTGATCCACGTACTAAACGTAAAGTTCATCTCTAGTATGCCTTTGATGAAGAGGTCACGACTCGGATCCCTGCCAAGGTATAATTTTTCTGAGGGTGTTTTTATTTTATTTATTTTTCTAAATAGTTTAACTTTTCACTATTTGAATACATCGAAAAATGACGCCTATTACACGTGGATCCAACCCGAAAACCTTTGACTTAGCGTGCCATTGCTTTACCACTGAGAGATCCAGGGATCGTACCTCGCTCAAAGTCATTCTTCACACATTTGAAGGGCAGAGTCTGTGATGGACGTATGGAGATCATCGGCTACTATTAGCTGTCACTTATCTCACGGCCATCGGTGACTCGGTTGTGCCTTTATTCTGTCAATAGTAAACATACATTGTACGTTCCAAACGCATCAAAAGGATATAAATCAAAGCTATACAATTAATTATACTATTATATTAAAGGCGAAGATTGAGGGACGAATGAAGAATGACCCCCGGAGTAGTAAAGAAGTACATCTACTAGCCCAAACAATAAGGTAATTAACGCGAACAATGGGCCCCTAATTGACTAGGAGGGTGGGGGAGGATGTTGGCTGTAAGTGTAGGGTGACGCACTGGAGGTGGGGTGGGGAGGTGTGGATGACTAATGTTGATTTGGGGGTCGGGTTTTGATTTGAT
>CABFOV010006052.1:0-37558 GCA_902141375.1 Timema poppense | reverse complement strand
ACAAACAAACAAACAAACAAAAAATCAAATCTTTCCTCTTTATAATATTAGTATGATATAAATAATATTTCTAATTTTGTAATAACAATTTTCTATAAATTACATATTATCTTTTGTCTGACAATTATTTATTACAAGATAATTAAATTTAAAAGTGTGTGAACAAATTTTAATTTAGTTTTAATTAATTTGAAACATAAATCACTATTAAAAATAATGTTTTCCGTGGCTAATACCAGTTACTATCTGTGGTTTACGTGTCCATAAAGATCCGTGGTACTTCCCATTCCAAAGTCCACTCCAATAAATGTGTACTGTACATTTCTATAGCAATTAATTACAAACTAAGTTCATTTAATGAAAATATACAATCATTTATGTGTTTTATATTACCTTCATTATTAGCACCACGTCTTACTATCCGTTCGATTTATACGCACTTACACCCGCCTCGGTGGCGTAGTTGGCTAACGCGTTAGTCGTGTTGAGCTGCTCGACTGCTGAGGACGGGGAGATCGAGGTTCGAATCTCGGTCGGGTGAACAGGGGTGGTTTTTCCTAAATGGTTTTCCACTCTCCCTCTACGAGAGTGTAATGGTAGGGTGATTGTGAGATGAAATGGAGGACCTACACTTTAGCGTTGAATCCTAACTACGGTGGAGGCCTAGCATTCCACACATTCACAAGGTGTGATTAATACACGTCTAGTCAGAGGTGAAAGAAGGGTTTGGCAATCAGATAAATCTGTACCAGTACCGGGAATTGAGACCCGGACACCAGCTCAGAAGACCAACACCCTACCCCTAGACCACCAGGTCACCCTTTATATTACCATTGTTAGCATTATGAGAATATAAACCAAATGAACACTGAACAACTTATTCTAGGCAACTGAAATACATTTGATTTTTTTATGTTTAAAAACTCGTATGAATAGAGATAGAAATAAATGGGTAATGAAGGAGTGCTGTCTGAAAGTCCAATATATAAATGTGAAATGGGAAGCCTAACCTGGTTTGGGCAAATTAAGAGGATGAGTTTGGATTGAATGACAAAACAAATATATATATGGTAAAGTGTGTGGTTCAAAAGGAAGGTGTAGGTAATGTAAGACATGGGTGAATGTTGTAAATAATGTGTGAAATAGAGATACATAAGAGTTTTATGAATAAAAGAGCATGCATGGCTCGGTCTATGGATGGTGTTGAGGCGAGGGGCAATGCAAGAATAGAAAAGTGTTGAAGAGTAAGTGAGAATGGATTAAGTATGGAGTTATTTTTAGCAATATGTACAGTTTCTTGCCTAACGTATAGGGGAACGGCTTAGTTAGGTATGTTTGTATGATTCATTATTATATTTTATATGACAGTGCCTTGTATTATAAAAAATAGATTAAAATTTCTTAACCAATTTTCAATATATGTACAAAATCTATGTTTTTTAGCATTTTGTCTTTATATAAAATTCAATTATTCACTCATATTTTTAAACACTCTAAAAGCTTTTGTTTCTATTTAAATAAAAATGTTTTTCTTCAAGTTGTAAAGTGTAAACGATAGTCTAAGTCTTAACAAAATTGTATAATTCAATCCATTTATTTAAATTATAAAATCACTGCTCTGTCTGATACTTCAGTGAAAGATCTAGGCTAATATATCTGATCTTCTGGTGGTGCAGTACCATTCAGTGAAATAACTAGGCTAATATATCTGATCTGCTGGTGGTGTAGTACCATTCAGTGAAAAAACTAGGCTAATATATTACTATTTGTTGGTGGTGCAGTACCATTCAGTGAAAGAACTGGAATAATATATCTGATCTGATTGTGGTATAGTGCCATTCAATGAAAGATCTAGGCTATTATATGTTATTTACTGGTGGTGCAGTAGCATTCAGTGAAAGAACTAGGCTAATATTTACTATTTTTTGGTGGTGCAGTACCATTCAGTGAAAGAACTAGGCTAATATATACTATTTGTTGGTGGTGCAGTAGCATTCAGTGAAAGAACTAGGCTAATATATACTAGTTTTTGGTGGTGCAGTACCATTCAGTGAAAGAACTAGGCTAATATATACTATTTGTTGGTGGTGCAGTACCATTCAGTGAAAGAACTGGAATAGTATATCTGATCTGATGGTGGTATAGTGCCATTCAATGAAAGCTCCAGGCTATTTTATTTTATTTACTGGTGGTGCAGTAACATGCAATGAACGCCCAAGTACAATGCCTCAGGAGTAAACCACTCCATACACTACGCGCCTCCGCACGTTTGAACCCCTCCACCGAACCCTTGCCATGCACGTGGTGCCACGTAGATAGATTTAAATTTTAAAAAACGTGTACCTTTTGCTGATGACAAGGAGATTGGGGATAGAGCCCCGGCAGGTATGCTTGAATTGTTTTTTCCTAAATGGTTTCTCCACGCTAATGTATGTAGATTTAATTTAAAATTTAATCTTCCTCATCTCTAACTCAATAACTTAATTAGTGCATGTGCGTATAATAATAACGGGTAGTGTGATTAGATGTGCTAGAAAAATAGATTAAATAAACAACAGTTGCCAAAGAAACTCTTAAACTTTGTTCCAATTGGAAGACCACTCGGGTAGTCTAAGACTTGTTGTATGTGCGGGATTAGAAATACCTTTAACAAATTACTGTCTTTAATAACATAAGGTGAGGCTCTCTAAAGTATACACTTCACATAATTAAGGTAGGGACCCACCTCAGGTGGCGTAGTTAGCTAATGGACAAGTTTAGTGTTGAGAAAGGCTGCTGAGGACTGGGAGATCGAAGTTCGAATCTCGATCGGGTGAATTGGGGTGGTTTCCTTAATGGTTTTCCACACTCCCTCCATGTAAGTGTGGGCTCACTTCATCTATGTCCAACCTTCCCAATTCCTAAACCAATAAAGGAATTAGTACGTCAGCGTATAACCCGAACGGATAGTAAGAGGTGGGGTTAAGTATTATTATATGTATGAGATCAATTTGGGCATATTGTGGTCCATTAGGCCTGATCGCGTGGATAACTCTTTTATAATACCTTGTAGATGATTTTTGTTAGATAAATAAAAAGAACTATAATTTTTTTTTAGACTAGTGTAAATTTGCCAGCATTAAACATTTTTCCATTATTTGGTAATATTGGTTTATTAACCGATTATATTTCAATTAAAATGTTATTACCTTCTATTTATTTTTATCAAACTTTGTTTTTTTATTGTAGGCTTAATATATTTGCGTACACAATTTACTCTAATGAATTAAATTAATCAAGGTAATAAATGACTCTATCGATTATTTTAGCTATAATTAATATAATGGTTAGCAGCGAAAGTGTAAATAATCACCGTGGGGAGTAGTCCTCGTATACAATGGTGATTGCTTTAGATCCGATAGTAGTTCAATTAATTAAACTGACACAGACATTCCCGTGGCGTCCCTCCGGCTATAAAGACGCCAAATTCAATTAACTGCTCTGCTGTTAGTTTTTTCTTCAATTTTACTTCATCTTTGTTTCAATATTTAGCATTTGTCGTGTTACTATCAAACGGTAGATTTAAATTTTATCAGATTTAATTGTAATGCTCTGTGTCCTTATATATATATATCCATGCTATCTACATATTTACCCAAGTAACCGAGCCCATGACAAATTTTGGAAAACCCAGTGTTAGAACATTGGCTCTAGGCCCGGTTTTAATTCCCGTGCCTAGGTGTGATTGTTTTTAACAATATTATTACCATGTTGTCTGATTACTTTGCACACCCATCACACAGTGCCTTAAACTATGAGTGAAGAATGGCCTTGAGAATAAGAACAATTCCTGGAAAGCTCAGTGATAGAAAACTGCCTTAAAGACACTGATCCTTTATTCTATTCCCGTGTTCAGGTGTTTTTTTCAACTGTCTTGATTTTAATGTAACAAAAGATGTATTATATAAATATATATAGGGGTTCAGAAACTCACAGCTCAATCTTCACATATAGCTTGTTGGAACCAAAAGTAATATAAAATCCCTCTCTATAAACTCATATCCTGAATATTATGTTAATATAATTAAATTGTTTCAACGTTTCATTGTATAGTGCTGGGATAATAAATTTGTCCAGTTTGCGTGTAAAACCAGTTGCATAGGAGGTAGGCACGAGGCACTGCACATATAATAATGACAAGCACTTTCGTGAAGTAGGACCGTTAAAAATGACCCCAAGAACGTATGCGTATTTCTATATGGACTGGTGTGTTATTTACTATTAATTGTGGTATGTTCTGCTGCCGTGCTCCAAGATGTCGAGGTGTGTAGTACTACGTGCCTAGCTTCTATGCAACCTGTTGTACACGCATGATTGAACAACTATGTAATCCCGGCGTTGTACGCCAAAATTTTGAACACAATTTAATGGTATTAGCATAGCATTTTTTATTTAAGTTTATTGGGATTTTGTGTTACTTTTGGTTCAAACAAACTATACGTGCAGTTTGGGATATAGCTTGTATCCCATTTTTCCTTATAATAATATTATTTATTTAAAATGTGCAAACTACTTCAATAATGTCGGCCTATTAGTATTACTTACATCCATTACGGTTCCCAGCCTATGGACTGGGTCAGTTTATAATTCAAGCCATATATTTTCCACTACCGACCTTACTAACCCTATCGTAGCTTCATCTGTCTTATAACCTATCTTAGGAATAGGACAGGCACAACATACAGTCTCCAGTAGTTAATTTATCAATGTGAAATGGTAAGGCCTTATTTTCACTAATGATACATTTTTGGTCATGATGGAAATCGAACCCAATACCCTTATATCAGTAGGCAGACGCGCTACCGACTGATTGATATTAGGTGTAGGACTGGTCTATTAGATATATTAAAAATGCTGGCTAAAGAATATTTAGTTCTTAGCTATACAAACAGATTTCCTTAAATTTCTAAGATTATTATGAACGTTTATTATTTTACATATAGCAAAAGTGATATGGAAACTTATTTTTAACAATTATTGTAGCTAGATTTAAAGTGTTAATTCCTATCTCCCAGATAACATAATTAATAAGTTGTCTAAAAAATCTGGAATTATACAACAAAGAGAATGTTATACAACATTTTAAAAATGATCGCCGTTATTCTGAACATATAGATACATCCAATGCTGCCATTCCGATAACACTAGGTTGATGAGGGTAGGATCAATCGGATGACAAGCTTGCCTAATTATATGTGCAAGGTGCTGCAGATCAGAAATATTTACTAAGTAAACCATGGATTTTAAGTGCCCCTAAAAATGAAAGACTAGTGTTGTCAGGTCTGCTCTTCGTGGAGTCACTAAATACACTTTTTCGGCAATCTATCCAATGCCCTGGAAAATTGAAAGGTATTCTAGCACACCAGTAGCATAATGGAACCAGACTGGATACTCTTCTTCTTGGTTCAGACTCATGGGAAATGCTTCAGAATCTATCGTTTTAAAGTAAATGTCACCTGTGACAGTGTCTCAGAAAAATACTGGGCCAAAAATCTTATTCTTCTATTTTTCACACCAGACCATTAACTGTCTGGCAAGTTGCTCCTTGCTTAGCTGAAACTAGTGTGGATTTTCAGAGGACCAGTAACGGGCATTATGACAATTAACTTCGAATGAGATAGAACAAACTGCCTCATTAGAAAAAAATATTGTATATGGGAATGTGTGCTATGCCTCACACATATGCAGTGACCATTGACGGAATCCCATGCACCTCTCAAGGTCATTCTCATTGAAATTCTTCAGTAACTGTAGTTGTAAGGCTGCCACTTTTGAAACTTCAGGATGCAATGAATGCTGCTCTTGGACATAATTCTTTGCGTGGTCATTTGGCGAATCGACTTCATAGGGCTCTTAACATAGGACGTTAAAACTTCAGCACTGGTCTCTTATTTTGTAAAACTCCTTGACCGACCATTTTGAGGTTTGTGATGCTAGCTTCCGGTCTCTTGGAGCTCTGTCCCAAGTTTTCTCACACAGCCTTGAGTGATTGGTTGCTTTCAAGTTGTAAACGGTCAAAATCCTTAGCTACTTCTCGCTGATTTCAGCAGCTAACCAGCAGAATTTCCTTTATGCGTTCTTCCTTAGTCAGGGCCATATTTATCTACTTGGAAAGAAATTATATTGAAAATGAAAGCATTTCTTATAATTCCATACTTTTGGGACACCCTAAATATTATAAATAATCAATAGCTTTCAGAACAGAAAAAGAATATCTTCCCTCTCCACCCATTTAAATTTAAGCATTTTTAAGAATAAAAAATTATTAAAAAGAGGAATTTAATCCACGTTACCTTTGAGTTAAAAGCTTAAAGAAATTTCAAGTAAAGTCTAATTAACAAGGTCTTGCGCCATTGCCATCATTAGCAGAGTGAATTAAATACCTTAGGGAACGGCATTAAATAATGAATTTCAAGCAAATCAATTACGTTGATTTCCAAGAGAAAGTGTAAAATCATCAAGTTGCCACTAAACATCCCTAAACAAACATGGTCTGTTCTTGAACCTGGGTCTATAGTCATGTATTTGGACAAATATTGACCTAAATACAAAGCCATAAAATATATTGCCGAGACGTGTTTATATCGAACATTAATTGTTAAACTAACAATAACTCATATTGGGAAACTTCTAACTGTATTAACACGTAACTTATATGTAATTAATTACACTGAAAGTGTGTGACGCACAACTGACGCGGGGCCAATGAAGGCATTAATAGCGTCGTACAACTTTCCGTGACAGTTTCTTAAACGTGCTTTGTTCTACCCCTTAATTAATTATCTAGTGTCCCCTCACCACCACACTATATCCGCCCTTTCTCTTATATCTTAAAAGCCACTTGTTCAATTTAGTACACATGCATGGTCTTTAAACTTTTAGAGAATTAATTCCAGGAATTATAGAAAAAAATCACAAACTCACAAATCTCTAATGAAAATCTCGAAGAAGTCCAACTATACACATAAAATAGACATAAATAATATAACCTATATTATATATAATATAATGGTATTATATGATAAATATATATATTATATTTATATAAATATATATATTATATTTATATAAATATATATATTATATTTATATAAATATATATTATATTTATATAAATAATATGTAACCCATAGTATATATAATTAATATAAAATTTATACTATATAATATATACTTATAATATATTATAAATAATATATATTTATTATATACAATACAAATAATATATATTATATAGTAAATATAGTTATATATAGTATGTATCTAACCACACGTCCTCATTAATCACACTTTTATTACAGTAATGGGTTAGGCGTGAGAAAGGTCAAAATTAAAATAAATTCGACTGAATTTTAAAAGGAGGATGATGGGAAACCACTAATGAAATACCTCTAAATAGTCTCTGTTGGGATTAGAGTCCCCATATTTTCTCCACCACCAGCAAGCCAAACAGAATTGGTCTGGCCTTTAGTTCACCAAATAAAATATAACATATAGAAAATTTGAAACTTTTTAGCTACTATTGGTATTTTTGATATTATTCTGTATATAAACTATTGTATATATGTTTCAAATTCAAATTGAGTCATTAAAACTATATTTTAAATTCATTTGTATTAGAAGCAAACGTTTCACGTGACCAGAGGAAAGAGTTTATAAAAATAGCATGCAATTAAATTGAAAATTTTGCTACAAATTACCACTATTATAAGTCGATATACTATTGTATTGGAATTTTTTTAAATTACGGTACAGTATATTATTTGAAGCATAAAATTATATCAGGTAAAACGAAATATTTTTCTCAGATTATAATGTGTTATGAAAAGCTAAATTTTCTCAAAATTAAAGATGATTATTTAAAATAATTTATGAAGAGTAAAAAGAAAATTATTTACGTTGCTTAAATGTGTTTTATATTGTTAAATTCTATAGTATTTTTAATCTACATAATCCGTNAATCCCAGTTGGGTGTATAGAGGGTGGTTTTTCACTCTCTCTCTCCACTCAAATGCGGGTACACTTACTCATTTCATTTTTCCTCATCCTTAACTCATTACCCTAATTAGTATATATATGCATAACCTTAACAGGTGGCAAGATGTGGTGCTAAATATATATATATATATATATATATATATATAAATTCATATCTTCACACGTTACTATACAAAGAAGATCTACACAATTAAAACTAAGTTGGAATTAAGTGAAACAAAACCATAAATATGCCAAATTCTATTAAAATTCAAGTTTGTACAGTAATACTTCTATGCCTTTTCTCTCTTATAGCTATTACTGATTAATTTAGCTATTTCATTAGACTATTTTATTCAAACTCACCTTTTAAAATATTATCTCCATTTCCTTTCTTTTGAAATTTCTAATGAGCTGAAAATCACCAATTAAAACGTTGTATTGAGCCACTTCTGTGTGTAATCGGCCAACAGAAAGAATTGAATTAGGATAAAGTGATGTTGCCAAGATTTTGTAAGTGTAGCAGTGAACTTTCTTGTTCATAATATTACAGAGCTAATATTATTTTGTTAAGTGAATATCTTCAATTTATTTGTTACAGGAAAATTGTATTATTTTGCATTTGCTTTAAGTTTAACCAAAATGTTGATTTCTAAATTGTACTATAATTATTAACATTAATCCTTTAAATTGGGTGTGCTGAATACGCCAGAATAATAATTGTTTTTGTAGTTTTTAAAGCAAAAGTTTTTTAAGAGAAGATAAATAATATATTGCTCCAAAAGAAACATATTTTAGTAAACTTTTCTTCATATGGTGATATCAACGGTTTTTGATTATTTGTCATAAATATGATGGAAATAGATGACCAGCTTTCTACATGGAGAGATAGATGCATATTCAAGAAGAGTTAATATCACTGCGTGAAAAAATTTTTAACTCTAATGTTTTTTTGAAGTGATATTTGATATATTTTGAAGAAAAAAGTAGATTTCTAAATTAAATGCAAATGCACTGGCATTTTATGGCGTCCTCTACATTCACACGTATTTTCATGGTCGTCCTATATGCTAAACAATTTAGGAGAGAGCACCACAATACATTTCTGAAACTCTCTCTAAAGAGAACCATTCTAATCTATTTTTAAATGTTAAAGCTCTAAGTTATAGTCTAACTACAAAGAGGAAGTTTAACAAAAGGCTTTAAGTACCCTTTCAAGACTACTAAATAAGGTATAGTACATATATCCTAATGAACTTAACCATGGTTAGCGTTTTTTTTAACAAACTACCACATTATTTTTAATAGAAAGCTATAGGAAAAATTTGCCCCTATTATAAACTTACCATTTTAATACCATCATTCCCAAAAAAGAGAAAACATTGCACACTAATCTGATATAAGATAAAGTAAATAAGGATTTAAATGATATTAGAAATTTAAATAGGACTGTAAATACAAAATACGCTCAACGAGCTCAAACAAAATCATCATTAGTTTATCCGGCCGGAATTAAGCTTCCGTTGGTTAAATTTTAGTCAAAGCTGCAAATAGAGAATTTTATAGGATTTCTTAATAAATAATATATTGTGTTATTCATATTATTTGTAAATGAAAAACTATATGACTGTTTCATTTTATTTTTTAGACAAATGAAAAGCTAATTAATTAAAGCCTTGCCACTTTTACAGTGGAATTGTGAACGGGAATTTAATTTATTGTAAAATTGTATACCTTTGATTTTATTGACTAATAAAAATAATATTATTTTAAAACTTAAATCAATCACTAGTATGATCCTACGTTTAAATTTACACACACCCACAAACTCTAATTTGATAACAAGTGTTTCCAATAGTAGATTTAATATGCGCTATATAGTAGACTCATAATAGTCATACCATCAAATATATGAACGTTTTAAAATATATTGAAAAATGTGAATAATAGTAAAACAAGAATTTTAATTAATTGTTTTCATAGCTATTTTTAGTAGTTTAGAACAGCCTCTTAGAACTAATGATGATTTTATTTACTACATTTCTATACCTTTGCATAGGCTTTGGAGATCTGGGAGTAAAGTTCTTTCCTCAATACCCAATGTTCACAGGTTCAAAACCCAGCTGAGGTCAACAGATTATTACTGTGGGAATAAAATCCATATTGCAACTGGTTTCAGAGGAAAGGTAAAGCCGTCGCTCTCATGTCGATTGTGTTATGTAAAATAACCCTGGAAGGTATTTGAAAATAAGTTTCCCTCAAAATTTTAAGGTGGTTTCTAGATCACTTGAAAGCTCCAATGTGGAAAGCAAGGAGAAACTACCACACATTTTGAAATGTCTTAGACATGCGCTTTCTCCCAGTTGGTGCAGACAACACTAACCGATAAAAAGGCCGTGTGCATGCCCAGAACCTTATGGATGGGAAACACATCAATGGTAGCCATACCTTGGGCTGAAGACACGTTGTTATTAATATACTTTCATGAAGACAAATGTTAGGATATTCATTTTTAAACTCTCTATTTCGGTTAGACTACGTTAGATAATTTGAAACAGACACGTTTCAAAGATTTTATTAATTCATAAAATGACCAGATATTATCTAGAAATACTTTCACTGTTTAGTATATATTAATTCTCCATTGGATTTTACATTGTCCTTTTACATTAATATAATGTTTTTCCTTTAAATTTGTAAACAAGACTTGTGTTGAGTTAACTAATTAAATTAAACAACAGGTCCAGTGACACCAAAATCAAATTTATAGGTTACTTGAAATCCAACAAAACTTAAACTAATAAAGATATTTTCTTTAATAAGTTTTGATAGTAACGCTTATGTAAGAATTGTTTCATTTTTATTTTTGTCATCACGTTTAATTACCCTTTCTTTTTATACGCATATTAACTAACCACAATAATATAACAAGGATGAGAGCTATTAAATTTAGAGGAAGTCTACCAGCAATTAGGTTGAGTTAAAGTGTAAAACCATTTAGTGGTAAGAGGGGGGGGGGCATTCTTAGTACAACCGACCATAATTCAAACCCCGCTATTGGTAGTCCAGTCTACTTAGAGAGTGACTCTTTCAACTATGTGACCACCAAACAAGATCCGTGGTTGTATGAAATGTTTTTCAGCCTGGTGTAACAATGAAATATGGTAATAGCTTTTTTTTTTAAATAAAACTTTACAAAACTCTACTAACAGGAGTCATGTCATCGATAAGCTCGGGGTGGTAAACCCGTTGCTATGCACCGTTGCTATGTACCGTTGCCATGGATTATAAAGGATATGAACATTGCACTTAGCATATAGAAATATATAATATTATACATCAATACTAAGCTTTAGCCAACCAAATATGACAGCTTTTCATAAGATATACAATGCATTAACACCCAGGCCAGCATGGACCGCAATGCCGGGTGGGGGGTGGGGAAGTGGTAAAAGGGGGGCCCACACCAGAAAAATTTAAATTACGATAAATTTGGTGTAAATAATTGTAATCAAATAACTTATGTCCTGATTATTGACAATTTAGATAGATAAATATGTTTATCATAAAGTGTTATATATTATAGATAAACTATAGTAATATTTCAATTTATTCATTCGGTTTTAAATAGCACAGCATTTTTTTTATCTTCATGCAGTCAAGCTTAATGACTAATGGATGAAATTCCCAACTCAAAACTTAGGCTAAAACAGTCATTATAAGGTTTGATTAATAATATTAGTAATTGCTTAGGATTATTAATGATTTCTATTAATGATGTGTTAAGGTGTTAGATATAACTGGGAAAATAATACCTAGAAATCAATTCTGGCGAGGAGGTGGGGCTAGCTTAATCTGTTACGCCACTGTTACCTTATCTGAGAGCTTTCAATCTTACTAGAACTATATTCATGTGTTCACACGTCAAAAATATGAATTGCAAGCGTCACTTTTGATAGATATAATCAATATCCTTAAAACAATAGTACGGTAAAGGTTTTCAATATTCAGTTTAAAAAATGATCTCGATACCGATTTGAATTTTCATAAAATTTCTTATTGTATACTTGTAAATCCTACTGTATAAATAAATGGTGCGGAACTCTGTACGGGCTTTCTCGCTATATTGTTCAAAAATGGAGATATTCATCCAAACCCGTAATATTTGTGAAAATAAATAATATATTCTAGCAATCCCAAGTATAAATTGGACTATACTTATGTAAAAGAGGTGAATCCTGCATATTCACAACCAAAATCATCAGAAACTAAAATGATTTAGTTTCACAGTAGTGTTTCAATATTTCTAATAATATATTTTACTTAATAACTTGACTCGATGACATTATGAACTCGAAAGTTCATCCCCGCACTTATATAATTACACCATCTCCCTCTATCCTGAGCTATCTCTATCCAGTCCAACTCATTACACTCTATCTGTATCTTGAACTAGTTATATCCAGTCCTCCTCATTACTACCATGCTCTTTCAGGTTAGTTCTAATGTTATATCTCGATTTGCGTCTAAGTCTTCCCAACGGTCTTTGTCCATTAGGTAAAATATATATTTTAGTGTTTTTCTTTCCAGAAATGTAAAGTTTTACAAGAAACATATAAATATATATATAATATATACATAGAGTTAGATAGTATATATATATATATATATATATATATATTAATATCATTACATTTCACCTTAAATAAACTTACTATTTTCAAATATATCTCATTATTTAATGTTACTCTGTTTTAAACATGAGGATTTTAATATATATTTTAATGAAAAACGTTTTAGTAAAGTAGATTCAAATCTTGACACATTATATTAGAACTTAATATTAATTATACAAATCAGTGACATGATATTTGGTAGTTTCCTAAGCAATAAATATGTATAAAAATTATTTTATTCAAAACTCTTTGTTATTTCTTAGTTCCTAGCCACAATTAGAAATCGTCATTAGCATGTGTATAAATAAAAGAGCTAAGATTATTTAGTTTATAAACAAATAAATACTTTATTTCGTTTGCTTAAATATGTAAATATTTCGAGTACGATACCTTGATTAAGACTTGTTGTAACCCTATAATTTTAGACAGATAAAGTATAAATGTATCATTAAAGTTATCAAATCCAACTTGTAAATTAAAATTCCACAACATACAATACGTAAAATACAGTATTTTATTAATCGTATTAGAGACTATAACACACCTTTCATGATTTTATAAGTCTTTAAACTGTTGGTACACAGTTGGAACGTAATCATCATATTTAGCCTGGTAGAAGTTACCAGCACTCAGCTCTTTAAGGTTGTAGTTATCTACAAACATTCTAGTCTTGAATCTGTATCGGTCCTTAGCCATAGTGTTGTCAATTTTCTTCCCGTTGAACTCCAATTCCCCTGATTGCTTGTAGGCTAGAATCGCGTATCGGTGATAGCCGCTGCCTTCTGGTGGGGCCGAACCCACGTATTCTGTGAGAACCTCCCCTTTGGAAATATCGCCGAGCGCTAAGTCCCTTCCAGGGATGTTGACCACCAACCTGTTTAAATATATCATAATGAAATTAAATGAGCATTTGATCGTTAGCTGAAATAAGATTATATTCTTAGCACAATACTTTTTTACTGTAAAGATCAATAAATATAAAGGATCTAAAGCTCTCTAGTTCGATACCTTTAACTATAACTGTTATTGTAAGACTCAAGAATAGATCTGCCTACAACAATTTTTAACATATCTATTCTTAGCTATCAAATTCTATAAAATAAAATTTCTTGTATTTAAATTAAATACTTGTGTTCAAAAAATTGAAAGATTTTTAGAGAGAGAATTAATTAATTCTTAGTTTATTTACCACTTCCCTTTAGCACTGAAGAATTATAAAATTTATACTCAACATTAAATTTGGGTTGCATTGAACCTTCTCAAATAAAAATGGCTGATTTTTTTAAGATTAAATAATTCAACCAGATAAAGAGTACACTGTTCAGGAGCTTCAACCTCATTATGGCACGGTATATAAATTAATGTTTATATTGTAAATTTTAAGAAATCTTAGTCGAGAGCGGAAAAATTGAATATACAATTTTTTACTAAGAATTGAGATAAACCGTAACCTTGGCAGCTCTACTTTAAATAAACCACCGTTTACATAAAATTATGGATTTGTGATTTATTTATATGCCACTTGGCTTGAATAAAATAGAAAGCGAAACCTTATGCTTAAGAATATGCCAGTGTACCTCATTAGGTAATAAAATAACATCATGCCGAATATTATGAACCATGACTAGTTAGAGTTTTCATCGATATGAAATATAAGGTTGAATTTTTCATATGAAGAGCCTTACTTATCAGACAACCAGAGAAGTTACTAAAACTACTTTGATGTATTCATAAGTAAATTCAAATGGTCTACTACTGTAAGTATTATTTTTATTATTATTATTATTATTATTAATAAGAAGTTCTGCCATAATATCTAAATTTTATAATATTCTAATTTATTTTTTGCATATTGGTACTTCTTTTAACAACTCTTTAGTTTTTGTTTTTATTGCTATATTTTTTATTATTATCATTATTAACTACTTTTTTGTAACTATTAATCATTATATAACATTATTTATCTTATTTTCTCGTGTAAATATATATATTTGTATGGTACTGGTGTAGTTTTCAGTGCTGGCCTATTAAAGGTCTTACGACTGTTGGCCAGAACTATAATATAGCAAATTGAAATTGAAATTATTATTATTGTTATCATCAGTGACAAGTGTGAAGCACATGACTTGATACATTCGTAAAAGTATAAGTGTTAACTTTTTCTAGCTGTAACATATTTTCATTCTTAAGAAAATGGGGGCACAACAACTGGCTAACCTCAAAACACTAGCAATTGATTTACATTAAAACTTGCCAGACGTTATTGAAATCCACCCCATCATCTTATTATCAAGATAAAAATAACAAGATACTAACAAATTTATAACTAGCAGAGAAATATCTTCATTACCGTGTGATAAGAGTGTTCGTAGTTTTCTTTCCCCTTTTTTCTTATTTTGTTTATCATTATGTCTTACTACCTGTTCGGGCTATACGCATATAACATCACTAGTTTATTGGAGTGGGGATGAGGAAGGAAGTATTTTAGAGGCTATCCACTTACATTTTTAGTAGTTCCTGAAAATGTGATAGCCCAATGGATTTTTAGAATTATCTGGCTGACCGAGGCGGCCGCCTTAGTATCTGTCCAAAATATTCCTTTACTCACCAATGTATCCACTCTCCTTCCACAGGGTCTTTCCGACTGGGCACATCAGGATCTGTAAGGATGATTGTGTACATAGCTCCTGCCTCTGCCGGGAACATGACGCTAGGCTCGTCCTTAACTTGGGTCGGGGTCAGTCTGTTGCCAAAGGAGGCTCCGATGCCACTGGGATATCTCACTTTGAGCATCGTCTTTGGGGCTGCATCTATCACGTCTGGGACTAACCTGGAATTTTTGAATGTGAGTGCTTCTCCAAAAGCCACCATCTGCTGACAATTAATAACGAAAATATATAAACATTGGCGGATAACTTAAATTTAGACAACATTTTTAATTTTGGTATAGATAACAATATTTATTAATTTTATGAGACGTGAAATGTAAGAAATTAAATTAGTAATGTGGCTTGTCAAAATGCAATATGAATGTAACCTCATAATGTAGCCAATGATGAGTTAAATGTTTTAAGATTAATAAGATAAGTGCAATATTAAAATATAAATCCTTAAATTAATCAAAACTATTTTTGATAAAATTAAGTAGATATTAAAATATGATCATCTTACTCTCTGAGAGGCCAAATGGTTTGTGTGCTATCTAATTTGTTTTAGAAAGAGATGTGTGTTCATTGCCTGTATCTAATTGTGAAATCTTTGAATTTACAGATCATATCTTAGCTACCATTAAATATTATCCAAAGATTTATTTATTTTTTTATCAGGTATATTTGTCAAAAATGTTAACAAATGTATTGTATTCAATATTTTACTTGACTTATTATCTTAAGAAATACTGATTATTGACTGCTCGATGTGACTCAAACTCTAATATAATGCCACACGCTATATTAATAATTAAACAGCTATATTGTATTTATTATCAAATTACTAAAAAAAAAATTATTAGTACCAATTAAAACTCATGATTTGTTTCAGCAACTCATTTTGTTTAAAAGAATTACCAATATAAAGTCTCAATTTCTTATAATGTACATAAATATATTGTTTTCTTTAGTTGACATCACTGGTCTTGGTGTGAAGTTCTTGCGCTAGGACGAGATATTCGTGAATTCAAAACCCAACTGGTTTTGACGTATTTTTCTTAAGTGATAAAAATCCGTAACACAACCTCCTTCGGAGGTGAAGTAGAACTGTCGGTCCCATGTCAATTGATGTATATTAAATAACCCAGGAATGTATGTGAAATTACCTTTCTTGACCATATTGACAGAAATGTTTTCTTTCGCTCATAGAAATTATCGGATTCTGATATAATCAATCATTTCAGAGAGTGCATGTTAATTATCTCAAATAAATAATATTTTGTTTGTAGATATTGAAACATTGTTTTTATTATATTGCTATTCTTTTGATTTCATGAGAGTATCTCTGTTATATATTAATCAGTTTAGATTTACACAACTTTAATTATAGTTGAGCTAATTACTTAACTCATTTAGTTGAATAGCTTCATTAACTAACTAACTCTCTTAACATAAGAAACTCGACAATACTTATGCTTCAGAACATAAGCTCGCTATTCGATTCTATCTTGAGACAATCCCATCCCGTAATAACACACAATATCCTCTAAATATATTTTAATATTACCCTCCAATCGTCGTCTTGTCCTATAAAGGGTACTGTTTCTTAAGGATTCCTTAGTTATATTTGGAATACACGCCTGAGATAAACTATACGCGTTACACGTTTACCCAACGCCATCCTGTATGCATTGATTAATCTTAATATGTTTGGGGATGTGTACAAACTATAAAGTTATTAACTGTGTAACTTTATCTATTCTCACACGTGTTCATTCCTCTCACACCCATAAAAATTTGATAGGGATGATTATAGTTTTCTACAGTATCAGTTCAGTATTTTGAGACGGAAGACGAGATGAAAAAAGCTTACAAACTGAAAAAGATTAAGCATTGTATGCCTGAATTCCGTTAATGACATCGTATTTAATTTATTTGATACTAGCAGCCCATCCCGGATTCGCACGGGCACAATAATATAATAAAAGAAAATACACAATGTTTTACAGTGAGTTTCTAAAAAAATAACATTCATTGAAAACAAAAAACTAAGATATTAATTTTTTTTTGTGAATAGATTTTCTTAAACTTTTTTTTGTATTTACATTGTTTTTTTATATTTTATGTTTCACTTTTTTTTTGTCATTTTCCAATATTTTTTTTATTTATACTTATACTAATTGTTAAAATGTCATAACCGCAAAACAAAAGCCATTTAATTTATTGAGTAAGAGCCTCCCTGTAAACAATATTTGATGTGGTTTTATTTTGTGGCAGCAAAATAAATTGATTCTCAGGGGCTCCAACCTGCGATAGGCCAACGTATAATTGACCATGAGTAAAACATTTATTTCGCAGATCGATCCCAACTAATTCGAAGGTTTGACCTTGGGACTTGTTAATTGTTAATGCGAAAGATGTTTTTACCGGAAATTGAAGCCGTTTAAATGGGATTGGCAAATCACTTGGGATCATCGGTATCCTCGGTATATGAGCTAGTTGACCAGCTGCTGGACCGGTCATAATAGTCGCTACAATTAAATTTTCCTTTAACTCCTTAATAAGCAACCTCGTCCCATTGCACATGCTTGGAGGGCTTAAATTTCTCAAAAGCATGATTGGAATTCCAATTTTTAACGTCAGTTCGTGTGGTGGTAATCCAGAAGGGTTCAAGGAATTCAAAAATTCCTGTGGATAATGAACTGTATCTTCAATATTAGTTACAGTGTCTATCGACTTGTATTTTTTTATCTGACCGCTGACTTTTTGAACGATAAGATTGTTTATTTCGTTGACAGTATCATTCTTTACTGATACTATTGCCCTAGAGCACAACCAATGAAAGTCCTTTTCGTGCAAATTCTCGATATCAGGGTATACTGCATCTATTAAATTTTCCAAATCATGGAGTATTTGGCCTAGATACTCATCCAGAATAATGTCACTATATCCGCTTAAATTTGGAGCAGGGAAAATTCCTTCACCAAGTTTTAGCAGTTGTTGTGGGAAATCACTGTCACTTCCATGAAGATGAGCTCTCATATTCGTCCTTAATTTTAATGTTTCAATCGAAGTCCATAAGGGAGACGATTTCAAGCATGCTTTGATGATATCTGCTCGCGTACCTCTGTTAATAACGGGGAGAGTCTGTCGGAAATCTCCAGCAAATACAAAAGTAATCCCGCCCATGACTGCAGAGGAGTTCCTGAGGTCTTTTAAGGTTCTGTTCACGGCCTCTATATGTGCTCTATGGCTCATCGTGCATTCGTCCCACATAACTAATGAGGTGTCTTGTAGTAATTTACCTAGAGGCCCGTTTTTGCGGATAGAACATGTAGATTGTTGCTCAAGATTTACAGATAGCGAAAGTTTAAAAGTAGAATGAGCAGTTTTGCCACCTCTCAAGAGAGTTGCAGCAATTCCGGAGGAAGCAACTGCTATTGCTATCTTCCCTGATTCTCTGACCTTAGCAAGTATCAAATTAGCAAGAAACGTCTTTCCTGTTCCCCCTGGCGCATCCAAGAAAAATATTTTTCGTTTGTCATTATTCACGCTGTCGACTATAGTCTCAAAAGCATGTTTTTGATCTGGGACTAATTTTGGTAGGTTTTCATTGACGAAAGCGGTCAAATCATTTGTATCGTAGTGATGTGCCATTGTATCTGCAACATTGTTTTCTGTACGAACTGAAGAAGGTAATCCAAAATCACTTAGACTTTTGTCATTTAATTGCAACAATCTATTTTCTATTTGTATCAAACCTTCGTTATAAATATTCTCATTGTATGGTAACGCGAAGTCTTGATTTTCCTGTCTGATTCTGTGTCTAACATCTTCACACAAATCATCTTTGAAACTGTCCCACAATTTGAATGGCTCCGATGGCTGACAAAATAAAAGTATGACCACAAACAACTCTCTTAGTTGTATTGGACATTGCAAAAGCGATGCTTCTCTTAGAGTATTTTCCCAATGGTCATCGTTTTCTAGCAAACCTCTNAAATTGTAATACATCATTTTGTTCTATCATTAATAGTTTTCGCAGCGCATGCGATTGAAGGAAGTTTTTTGTTTATTTTTTTACACCTTGGGTTAGATTATTCAAGTTTTAGTAAGCATCCCTAATTTTTTTGAAAATAAAACATAGCCTATGTCACTCGGGAATAGTGTAGCTTGCCAACGGTGAAAGAACTTTTTAAATCGGTCCAGTAGTTTCGTAGCCTATTCATTTCAAACAAACAAACAAACAAAAAATCAAATCTTTCCTCTTTATAATATTATAGTATATAGTATGATTTGATACCCCAATTCCAAAGTATTTAAATATTTTTCTCTCTGCTCTTTAATATCACCTGCTTTGCCATATTGTAATATGATTGGTTTTTATGCATGATAATAATTAACTTTAAATATTATTGAGGGTCAATTATGAATATAAACTAGAAATAAAATACTATTTTTTATGACATATCTAAATGCATCGATTAATATTAGATTTATATTTAAATGCAAGTAAGTCAACAGGTTTTAACTGGCACATATGTTAGTAACTGTTTAGTCTACCGGTTTAAATTGAGGAGGCAAATTAGAAGGATGTATACTTGATCTAGTGGAGAGATAAGATAAAAAAATCTTATTCATATATCACAGAAATATAACCATATTTAATTCAGTTGAATACTAAAGTACACAGAAATGCAAGGTACATGCACTACAAAACACTCTCGAATAAACTATAAAAAACAAAAAAAATCATTATTGATTAGTAGAAATGGATTATCATATTAATAATGTACGTTGCATGGATTAATATAGATTAGTAAGCAGTAGCGATTTCACTAGTATTTATTTATACATTAGAATGTTTAGTTGAAATTGTTCTATAGAAATAAAATAAATTATATATTAATGAATGACGATACAATTCAAAATTTATAAATAATTATAACTTATTCATACTAACATTTTAAAATTTATCTTTAGATCTATATAAGATCTAGCCTTAAACAATTAATCAACTATATTAAATATTATTTTATTTTAGTACACAGGATAACCTTATTATAATATTTGTGGTTTAAATTAGTCTTAAATTTTTCAGTTAATATTTTTAGTAGCCGTTTAAGTTAAATGAATTTTTTTATCTCCGTTAGTGTATACAATTTAATATTCGTATGAAATATACATGCATTTATATGAGTGTAGAGTGGATAACAATTTAGCAAAAAACGCTATCTGTACATCAAGCTTTCGGTCACAGGCAAAACAAATAAATTAATGGATAGCGTGTCTGACTACTGCGTTAAGGGTCCTAGATTTGTTTCCTGTCATTTAAAAATAATTGATCACTGGTGATGTATGGTTTTCTCCTTTCACAATAATAAATTAACGGCAGGGGGCAGGATGCTGTGTTTTATAGATTTAAGCTAGTTTATAAGTTGTGTTCTGATATAATAAGTTGCTTGAATAAGTGCTTGTTATAAAACTCAAATAATTGACCAAAAACCTATACCACGTTCCTAATGGCGCGGATATAAATAAATGGTTTCAAACTTATCTCTTGTGAGATAATAATTCTTACCAGGGTGATGAAAATGATCCAACACAAAACTCTACAAACTCTCATGTTTATAAGAAATGATGAATCCAAAAACTAAAAGCCGACTAAAAATCAAACCTTCAAGCTTTTAGATATGCCCTATTATAGTTCCATTTACATCCGATAGAGTCAGATTTCCTCCCCTTCTGTGTGTGTTTCCGTTATAAATATGACTGAGCATTCATTGTCTTGTGAAAATTAGTTCCTGGTTATGGGTAGTTTCCTTCGTTAACAATAACAATCACCCATATAATTTAATTCGCATTAATTTGAGGTCGAAGGGAAAGCAATTTGAGGTCAGTATTTTTACAGTTTTATAACAAAAGTTCATTTAGACCACATCCAATATTAGAAATGTTTAGTTTAATTTTAAACTTAGTAAGTATTACCCACATTTCTAGTTCATGAAAATTTGTTAATGGCATAGTGACGCTTGAACAGAAACATTTTAAATCAAGATAAATGTGTATTTACACGTATCAAATATATACTCTATGTGTAGAAAATATAACTAAATATTTCTACAAAAGAAATATTTTACTTATTTGGTCCAACATAAGTGTTGCTATAAAAATTCTATATACATTAATATCATTTCACCATTTCACGTTATCTTCCAACCAACGTTAATGTTATTCGAAAATTTGTTTTAACTCACCCATAGGAGCTCCCTAATAAAGATTCCAAAACGAGGTAAATTGCTTTTTTTAAGAAAAATGACTAAAACCATGTAGACTTATTTCTGTATGTTTCTACATCAATTGTCACATGACCTTAGACGTCAGTCTTGCAATATACTGGATTAATGGTGGCAGGTAGGTCAAGGTTCGAATATCAAACGCAATCACCGGGGATAGTTTTCAAATTAAGATTTATCAATATGGTTTTCGCATTGCATTGCCACACGAATGGGGCTACAATTCCTATAAACATCCTTACTCACCCTATCCCCTTAAATGATATATTTTATAAACATTGTGTTTCATATATAGATATAAATTACTACTATTTATTTTGTAGGACTATATAATAAATACATAGTTTTTTTACTTCTCACATAAACTAATGCAATCGCAAAAAAATTAGCATCAAAATCAATATAGATTTTGATGTTTTATTTAAACCGAATCCCCCTAAAAAAAGTGTATTGAAGTTATTTTCTTATTTAACAGAGACTAGAAAAAACATACAGTTTTATGTGTTTCGTTCAAATTGAATATTTTTATTCAGTAATATAGTCATGTCTTGAGTAAAAATTTTTATTTTAATTATATCGTCAAAATCAGGGTTAATTTACAAAATAGGTAATATTTTTTTTAATTTGAAATGTTTTGAGAATTGCTTTAGCATTTTTGTTCATGATAGATGTATGGGGAGTATTTTACATAGTAAAAAGGACCTGTGTCAGCTTTTTTTTAAACTACGTATTTTACTGATTGCTCACATGTGAATATAGATATTTTCTTAATTTTTCGTCACAATTTTGTTCATAATATATGTATTCTAAAAGGGTTTTGATTTACTAATAACATACTATGATATTTAGTTTATCTATTTTCAACATTTTTATGAAATTTCTACGTTCTATATTCTACGTTCTATGTTTATATCTTCACCATTATGTTTAGATTATTTTCAGTTTTTCGTTTGAACTTTCAAAGAACTTAATATCAAGGAATATGTCTACATTGTAGCTTTAAGAGTTATAATTTAATGTTTGTACAACATGTACAGAGAATAATCTCACTTTGAAGCGTAATGCTAAAAGCAAAGTTTCATTTCTAAGCGATTCTAAACTTGAGAGGCTGAAAGTGGGAAGAGTTCGTTTGGGTTAGTGGTTTAGCGGGAAGCCTGCATTTTGGGTGAGTGACTAATTAAGTTCTTGGTGAGTGCGTGTCACTTGTAGGATAACGCTTAGCTCAAACATGTAATCTATATTAAAGTAGGTGCTACGTCATGTTGCGATTTTCTACGTAACTCACTCGAAGACAAAGGGAAATTATACTAAGGGAAGCATTTTATCATGAAAGCAATAGAGAAAAGCGTTCTAGATTTATTAACAAAATATTTAAAACTATAACTATCATTTGTCTATCTGTCTATCTGTTTGGATGTTTTTTCCACGATAGCTGTTAAATTCATGGACCAATTTTAACGAAACTTGGCAAGGGCATTCTTTAATCCTAGCGATGTATAAACTATACATGCTTCTTTCAATTTGGTTAGTTGTTTCCATATGGTGGCAGTTTATAAGGGTTTTTATTTAGAAAATCATATCGAGAGATTTGAATTAAAATTTCTAATTAATCGTTCAATTTGTTGTGTTTCTATTTTTACAATTTGACATAATTTGTGAGTCTTACGTCTTGAACTAAATGTGAAATGGATATTTTCTATGAATCTAATATTTAATGTGCTTCTGAATATAGTATTCATTTGTTTAAGTTTAAATTGATCACTAAGAAAAAATATAAACTTTGAATGCTATGATAAATTATAGTAGATATTTTAAATTGAAATCCAATGAGAAATGTGAATATCGTAGGAACATTGAAGGGAGCAAGGTCTACTGTTTACAGAACTATAAGTAAGACTTCAGTAACAATAAGAACTTGTTGGGAAGAAGGTCTAAAATTTACAGAAATATTAATATTATTATTATTATTATTATTATTGGCACCGCGTCTTTACTACCCGTTCGGGTTATACGCACTTACGCTAATGTGTAATGGTAGGGTGATTGTGAGATAAAATGGAGGACCTACAGTTTAACGTGGAATCTGAACCACGGTGGAGGCCTGGCTTTCCCCACATTCACAAGATGTCTTGTCAGAGGTGAAGGAAGGGTTTGGTAATCAGATAAATCTATGCCGGGATCGAGGATTGAACCCCGGCCGCCAGCATAGAAGTCTGACACCTTACCCCTAGACCGCCAGGTCACCCATTATTAATAATAAGAATGTAGTAACAATAATAACATAGTGGGAGTGAGGTATACTGATTACAGAACTACTAGTAAGGCTGTAGTAACAATAAGAACATGGAGGTAGCGAGGTCTGATGTTCACAGAACTACTAGTTAGCCTGTAGTAACAATAATAACATGGAGGGAGTGAGGTCTATTGTTCACAGAACTACTAGTAAGACTGTAGTAATGATAAGAATATAGGAGTGATTCTCAGTGTTCACAGAATTATCGATAATACTGAAGTGACAATATAACATGGAGGATCTAAGGCTCACTCTTAGCATACAGTAGATGTTAGTATATCATGTTTATTATACTCATGAGTGTAACGTGCTAAGAACTATAGAGACCCACAGTAAAGACACGGCTATCTGCTTTTCTTTTCTACAACTTAAGGATATAAATATCTTAAAACAATACTAAAGCTTAACATTTTGTGAGGAGGGAGTCTGCATTCACTCGAGAAACTCTGATATCTTTGTGACGGGGAACTTCATTTAACCAAGTTCTGTCATTACTGAAACTCTTTTCAACCGCACTTCCTTGGAGTCAAAGCTTTAGTCAGGGACGATTTGTGAAATAAGATATTGTACGCTTACTTGTGAACGAGAGTATTCCTGGTTTAAAATGTACAGTTGTACCAATAATATAAAATATATATGCTTATATTGGAAAAGCACTACACCAACTTCAAATATTATGATGGATTAAATAGCGTTAGGTTATTATAGTTGTTAAGTACAGCTGAAGCTACATGTAAATATATTTAAATTGAAATAAATGGTTTGGAACACCACACGGACTTTCTAGGTCTATTGTATACAAATGAAAATATATACTCAAATGTCTTAATATATGTAAAAACGAAATAATATACACTAGAAAACTCAAGCATAAATTCCACTATACTTGTGTAAAACTCTTCTTTTTGTCAAGGTTTTAAATTTTATAATTTTATCTTTGAGGAAATAATGTCCTCTCTTGTATGTTTGGACCAATAAAAATATCGATATTAGGTCCACAAGGGTTAAAATTCGTATTAAAATTTCGACTTTCGATTACAATTTATGCGATTTTATTAGGTGTTACACATCTTTAGTTCATCGAATTGCTATTATATTCCTCATTTATAAATGTTGACCAATAAAACCTATTGAGTCTAAAATGGAGATAGATCAGTGTTGTACAAACATGTTCCATAAGATGTTGAGGGAAAGTTGACACATTCTTTTTGGGAGACTTACTTGTTTCTTACTCTATGGCATTCGAGAATTATTACGTTAAAACTTAAAGTGGTTCAGAAAGGAGCGTGAGTAATTTTACGGATTTTAGAGCATTACATATTTTGGCCAAATTAAATAAAATATTTCTCCATTAGCAACATAGAGCTTAGTTTTATGCACTTGCTAACATCAACAGATCTTGAATATATGTCAAGGATGACCTGGAATTTTGTCAAAACCTTTTTAATAAAGAGATAAAGTTTTGATAAAATTCCAGAATACCCTTGACATATT
The DNA here is from genome assembly GCA_902141375.1 of Timema poppense. Lineage (NCBI taxonomy): Eukaryota > Metazoa > Arthropoda > Insecta > Phasmatodea > Timematidae > Timema > Timema poppense. Next base: position 12,135 of record CABFOV010006052.1, on the reverse strand, counting down.
TTCAATATCTTTTGATATTAACATATGCATAGAACTATGTTCTATGTTGCTACTGGAGAAATAATTGATTTATCTTAGCCAAAAAATTGTAATGCTCCAAAAACTGTAAAATTACTCGTGCTCCCTTCTGCCACACCTTAAGTAGTATCTCTTTACAATTGAAACTCACAAAATTGTATTAATATATTTGTCAATATCTCAGAAACTGTTGGTTTAATAAAAATATATTCCATATAAAAGTTATTTTATTTTTAATAGTACTAAAATTTTGGTATAATATTAATTTAATTTCTTAAATAGTTGTGGAGGTGAGGAGATCTCTTCTTCTGTAACGTAACCTAAATGTAATTTTCATGGAAAAATAAAAACATCCAGTTTATTTATAATCTTAATCAACGCCTTGATACGAATTTTAATCAAAATTGTTAGATCCGATTTTGAGAAGATCGAATTTTTCTCTTTTCGCCCTTTATTAAACTAATCTTAATTTTAAGTTTAAACAGACACTTAGACGGCATTGCTAAGACAACGTTTTAGTTTTCGGGAGGTCATGAGACGTCTAAATCCATCAAAATTTCAGGTTCGATTTTTTTTACGGTTGCAATACCTAACCTTTTGTGTTCGAAAAGTTAAACAATATATATGTTTGTGTATAGCTTGAAAGTTATTGGTTTTATAAAAATATTTTCCGTATAAAATATTAGTACCACAAATAGATCTACATATTTGTAATGATAAGCAATTTCCTATATCAAATAAATTCGGAGATTTGATTTAAAAAAATGAGAATTTACGCATCAGACCAGAGCCCTTAGAGTAATTTTGCCGTCATACTGATGGTAGCCATTTTGCTTATAATAATTATAAATGTTTTTCAATGCAATTTAATCATCATCTGTATAGCCAAGTTTAAGAAATTCAACTTTTTCTCTTTTGACTCTTTATTAAACTATTCTTAATTTTAGGGCTAGATATCCAATTCTAAAAACATCTCAGGGCAACCCTAGATAACAAGTTTTGGACCGATCAGTAAAATAGTTTAGGCTCTAGTCCGAGGTACAGACAGGCGGAAATTCAAGAACAGCTTTTTTGGATTCGGGGGGGTCATGAAACATCAATATTCATCAAAATCATGATTTCGATTTTTTTTTGACGATCACAATACTTTCTCTACCTGTAAGATAGCGAAAAAGTAAAAATGGCTCACATATTCTCGCGTTTGGTTCTCATGCCCCAGTGTCATTTTTCAATTAAAAGAATATTAACATATTATGCTTGCAGATATATGTAGCTATATTCATAGCCTCAAACTTTCCTAAACCAGTTCAGTAATTTCTACATGTTTTAACTCAACACCCATATTAAATGACTCCCAATTATATTGATGAATTCAATACAATGAAAGTATAATTTAAATTAAATATGCCTTCATTTGAGGAAAAAGTGTTGGAGAAACTTAACAAAATTCACGCTCAATATACTCGGCTGGGATTCGAACCCCGATGTCTACGTAACCGCAAAATTTTAATTGATTAGTACTGGTTGGATGAAATTATTTTCGTTCTTCTCCTCTCCTCCCAGTTTATATTTTTACTTTATACTGGAACTTAAAAATATCATCTATTTACTTTACTACTTTATTTTCTAGCTATGCTATTGGAATGTTAGATGAAATTACAGCTTTTAATGAATTTGATTTAGTTTTTATAAATATAGCATAAAACATTCAACTAAGAAAAATTGCTATACAAATTTTGAATATATAATAAATGTATTTATAATATCTATATTTTTATAAGACCTATACATTTATAAATAATATTAAAAAAATTATGCATATAATTTGATAAATCTGCTTCTGGTAATATCAATTACACTAAACCAAAGGGAATGATTTTGAGAAATGAACATTCATATTTAAAGTATGAGGCTTAGGATGTAGGCCAAAATAGTAACTTCCAACGAAAATTCTATTTTACTATCGAGTTTCCGAATTTTCTACCATATACATATCGATTCCTCTGCACCATAATTCTTTGTTTACATCATTCCGAAACAAGACGCTTATAAAATTTTAATATTAATTGCATAATTCACTGTACAATAATCCTAATATATTATATTACATAATACTTAAAAATTGCATCATTCATTGTACAATCATCCTAATATATACTAGAATATTATATTATTATCTATGCATAGCATTTTGTCAATAAATTTGTATGAAAAAATAGTACATAATAAGTGTGTCGTACTGTAAAGTACATTGTGCTCCTTATGTATATAGATTTATTTTTATATTATGATTATAGACTGCTAAATACTGTATAATATAATTATTTTTTTATTTTTTTCTTACTTACAATCCATGAGATGCCATATTTCTATAAGCTATTAATGTTATAGATGTCATATATTTACAAAAGTTAGAAATAGTATCTTATTTATAATTATTATAGCTTTTAATAAACAGGGGTGATAGTTAGAGGATATAAAATACTCTTTATATATATTTTATGATACAAGTTGTTTTTTTAATGCAGAAACCTTTATAGAAACAAGGCCCAAGAGAGATGGCCAAACATTAGGTAAACCAACTCCAACCATCTCTTTATTCTGTCATTTTTTATTGCGTTACTTGAAACCATCTAATGTGAATCCAGCCCTTGAGCTGAATTACAATTTAGAGAGTGAATTGGAAAAGGAAGGAAGTATTTGACTTAAATGGGAATCGTTCTGTGGAGAGTGGCTTACCCAAGAATTGCACTCAGATCCTAAACCTCAATTGAAGAGTATAAGGGAAAAAGGGAATAAAGTAACACTAGACACACCTTCCAGAAGAATAACTTTTGATGTAAAATGCAATTACTTAAAAAATTAACTATTTAAAATATGACAAATTGATCTTTTAAGATTCGGATGGATATCTCAAAGTTTTGCAAATCTCTCTTCCAAGCATAATATAGCGTCAATTAACAGAACGTCACTTATCCGAAACATCAATCAACCGAACCTTAACTACTGCAATGGTGTGGTATGAAAAGCAGACAAAGTATTACAACCCATATTTTATTTTAAAAAGGTTGTGTGATTTAACAGCCAAAAAGAGACAATCAAAAATAGTGCAAATAAAAATTAATGATTACTTTTGTTAGCAAACTTTTCTTGATACTGTAAATATTCATCTTAACTGTTCACTTCAGAAAGAAACTTTGTCAAGAATTTTTGATATGTTATACAGTAAATAATTATGGTATGATATATTATAGGCCTACTATGTATCAAGTTGAAAAATATAATAATAAAATTATGTTTTGCAATGTTTATTGTATTTTTATTACCATAGTTGTTTCCTATAATATTTTATGATTGTTATTAGCGTTATTAAGATATAAAATTGAAGTTTGGTTTTATGTTTTATTATCAGAACAATTTGATTACCCGAACAACCCTTTTATCCTTTTAGTTATTATTATTATTAGCACCGCGTCTTACTACCCATTCGGGTTTACGCACTTACACTAATGTGTAATGGTAGGCTGATTGTGAGATGATATGCTGGACCTACAGTTTAACGTGGAATCCGAACCACGGTGGAGGCCTGGCATTCCTCACATTCACAAGATGTCTTGCCAGAGGTGAAGGAAGGGCTTGGTAATCAGATAAATCTGTGCCGGTACCGAGGATTGAACCCCGGCCGCCAGCACAGAAGTCTGACACCTTACCTCTAGGCCGCCAGGTCACCTATTAGTTAGGATAATCGACTCTCTACTAGTACTATGTTTTATCACCTCAACAAACTGCAGTAGCCAGGGTAGCATCCTAAGCCATTCACCTTATTGCTTACTACTCAACAAAAGACAAGCAATCACCGATGTACTCTCCAAGGAGTGGTGCTTAGTTTTGAGCCGCATTTCGGGGTTTTATAGAATGACGTCCAAAGTCAAAAGACAAGGTCTCGAACACCTGTCAAAGTAAATTTATTCTGGGTTACCTTAGGAAATCATAATTTTCAATAAATTTGATATTTTTATTTGGTTTATATATTGCTGTAGAAATAAGAAATAAATAAAAATATATTTTCTTTCCTATATTTAAAAAATATGAAACTTTCTTTATGTTTTTTTCAATGACAATTTTTACGGTCGCTACTTAGGCTAATTATTTTAATACTGGTATAGGGAGGAAACAAAAATAAGTGCACCACCACTTACTTGTATATAAGATAGAAAATACAAAGTGAAAACCCCACTTTGTTCTAGTTCATATAATGTTAAAAAAAATTGGAAATATTTAAAAAAGATAATGAGCCATAAAAATGTGGCCAAAGTTGACAAAAAATTGAAATATTTTAAATTGTATCACAATGAAATAGAATATACACACTGTACCCCTATTAATTTTACAAATACTGTTCATTTTTTTTCGAACACCTTACTAACAAGAACATTTATTTTTAGCACCACGTTTTACTACCCGTTCGGGTTGTACGCACTTACGCTAATGTGTAATGATAGGGTGATTGTGTGATGAAATTAAGGACCTACAGTTTAACGTAGAATCCGAACCCCGGTGGAGGACTGGCACTCCACACATTAATAAGTTGTGATTAATACACGTCTTGTCAGAGATGAAGGAAGGGTTTGTCAATCAGATAAATCTGTGCCGAGACCGAGGATTGAACCCCAGACCTCCATCACAGAAGTCTGAAACCGTACCCCTATAGCGCCCGGTCCACACGAGAGCATTGTATTCTAAGATTTTAAAAAATCATGATTATATAATAGTCGGTAAACCATGTTTCCATATGAAATAATTGATTAATTATTATAAAAATAATTATAAGCTATATAGAACATTTTTTCTTTTTTATTGTTACGTTCAGTATACATGTTATTAACGGCTTAGTTTTGCAAAATCTATTTAGCACCCTGTCTTACTACCCGTTTATTTTATGCGCCTACATAGTATTTATAATAATAATTTAGGGATAGGAATGTCTAATTGAGAGGAAGCGTGCCTGCATTTTCATGGAAGGAGCGTGGAAACACATTTTAGGAAAAAAAAACTAAGTGCACCCGATCATTATTCGAACCTCAATATCCCCTTAATCAGCAGTCAAGTCTACTGCGAGATTCGAACCTCCATCACCCCGTGAATGGTAATAAAGCCAACCAAGACGGCTCTACGGTGAGTAACTAAGCTTTTAAACAAATATTACTCTTTCTCGACACCTCGTAGGGAAAGTATTGTGATCGTCTAAAAATTAGAACTCGATATTTTGATAAATGTCGACGTTTCATGACACCCTGAAACCAAATGTTTTCGCAATGTTAGCTACAGGGAATCTATAGTTTCAATAACGGGAAAGGGTAAGACAGGTAAGGCGGAATTATAAATGGAATGAAAGTAGGTAACAAACTCATTTTCAATTAATAAAGAGTTCGTTATAATCCTGCCATTAGTTTCTAGGCTTGATGGTGATAAATTTTTCAAACGATTATTTTTAACAAATTACCCAAAATCCTTGTGTTTGCTTTTGATACTATTTTCTATAATAAAAATTGTTTTAACTAATGTACGAAATTTGTGAAAAACCTGAGTATTATTCACTATAGTTTTTTTGTTTAAAATAATGATTTTTTCTAATATAATGTATAAGCGTAAAAGAAAACCAATTAAGATATTTGTAGAAATATTGAATAGTAATTTGAAGAATAGGCGTTTTAATTTTCCTTTGGATTAATTTGGCAGATATATCTGTGGCCAAGCTAACATCAGTAGTTGAATAAACACAAGACTAATCAGCAGTGGCCAGGTCTTTGTAACGGTTTAAGTGATAATAATCACAGGCATGATCAATATATGTGGTAGGGGTAGCATTATTTTTATTTGCAATAGGTACATTAAGTGTAATCAATAGGGGCGTATGAGCTAAATCAATATGTGCAAGTGATTGAAAGCTACGAGTTACCTAGGGGTGGTATAAATTAGCAAACACAAGGTCTAAGAGGTGTGTGTCGCTATTATCAGAGCCATTAAATTATTCTAATTATATTATATTAGTCGATGCAAGAAGCTGACTAACTTTTAATATAACTGTAGAAATTAAATATTTTGGATAATGATATTTTCAATCAATTTTGGGTCAATTTAAATTACCTAATATTATTATACTATTAGGATAATGACTATAATTATTTTAACCATTATAATATTATTATAATTATTATATTATCATAGTAATAATAATATGTAACAGATTTTGATAAAGAAAGCGTAACAAGCTTTATCGACTCTAGTATCTCCTTCTTGACGATCATTATCATATAGATATGATCCTGTATCCTTCAAAAGTATTGTAAAATAATTAGTTGTGGTATATAATATGCAAAAAATATGTTCATAGAGTTGAAAGATCTAAGTTTAGTTTTCAATAGGAAAGTTTTCTAGTTAAAAATTGCATATTGGAGAATCTCAGGGGAAGTTAAAGTACCAAACTATCTTTGCGGAAGATCAGAGAGACCCATGTTAGTGAATTATATAACCACCAAGTGCTGCAGTCACTATCATATAGTATGAGATTTATTAATATAAAAAATTGTAAAAATATTATATAAACTCATATTCAATTACTTTTTAAGCATATTTGAGAAGCCGTGAGGCTCTTCTTGATGAAAGAGGACCTTAGATATACCTATCCTTAAACAAATATAGCATTTTTTTACGGGCTCAAAATATAAAATTTTAAGATATTTGGGAACTAGTAGCAAGAGTTCCTCTTTACCTGGTGCTAAGAAGTTTCGTGATTTTCTTTCCCCTCTTTCTTACTTTAATGAAAAATATTTGTAGTTATAGGTGAGGGGTGAAGGGTGAAAGGTAGTATGAGCTTAAATAAAATAAATTAGTTCCAAGAAAGGACATGGAGCATTGTCTCTTAAGACATGCAGCCCGAGAGCGATTGATAGTTTATCACCGACAGAAACAACCGCCATAATGCTTTTTCGTATCTTACTTGATAGTGTTTATTATATATTTTAGAATCATAAGGATAAATAGAATACTAATTTGTAAATTACTGAGATTTTTGAATTTGATTTGTAAAATTTTAATAATTGAAAAATTTCAGATTTTTTTTAGAAATAGGCCCTGTAAATTTTTTCATCTTATATCGCTATTTGTCCCCGTTTTACCTAAAATATCTCTAATAGCATTTAACAAATGCACGACATTTATTAATGGACCGCACCATGTTTAAAATATAAACTAACATGTTATTGAATATTTATAAAAGAGTTAGCAGGGTGAAAAAAAATTGAGCTATCAGAAATAAATTCAAGTTATTTTTTTAACGACAGTTAAATGATTAAGTGCGCCATAATTTAGTTTATCTGAAAATATACATTTTTTTAAGAGTTAAATGATTTTAGTAACAAAGTTAAACTATTTTTTCATCTTAACTATAACGAGTACTTTTAAACACATCTATGAAAATATCCATTGATAAAAACTATTTTATAAAATAGTAAATATAAAAATAGCTCACATCACATTTAAACGGGTTTTTTTTCATACAAAGAAGAAAAATAGTATGCCTGTAGAAAAAACTTATCCATTTCCACTCCGGTGAATATAAATCAACATCGTATTGTTCGGACACATACAACGTTTGGCTGAAATGGAGCACAACGAAAGCTCAATAAATATGGTCTCACGCTTTTAGTATTCCGTACAAAGGCAAAAAAAAAAAACTCAATATATGCTTGGAAAAAAGTCTTAGTATCCTTAAAAGTAGGCCTGAGTAAAAACCCAACCCAAATGATTTTGTTATAACTCTACAAAAAGTAATAAAATGACTATAGTAAATAATGCATTGAAATTTTTCTTTTTCTCAAATATTTTAATTTATGATGATAAAAATAAATTTTGAAAGTTTATATTTATATTTCTCGCTTGAACGGACAGCAAAAGTTCTATGAACAGTATATCTCTTTGAAAAATATATATAATTTAATCCATCCTTATTAGTTTCACAAAAAGCACAGATAAATCTGTCACACGTCTTATATGTTTATATATGTAAAAAATATATTGACATAAAATATGTATTACTAACCTATACTAAATATTATATTTAGTATTAATAGGTGTTGNATATATATATATATATATATATATATATGAGTTATTTAAAGTGAACTTTATGAATTCACTGTTTATACCATCAAATGACTTAAAAACTAACTTATATCTAGTACAGACATAACGCCTAGCCCCTTACCGTTAATTTATCACTGTGAAGGGGTAATCCCCATCTAACCAATAATAAATTTTTCGGCCATGTCTAGAACTGAACGCGGGACACTTATCTAAGTAAACAAACAAACTACCAAATAAACTAAATTGTTGGGCAATATATATGATAACTATATATTACATATATTGTAAATATTATTATGGATTAAAGGGATTTTATTTTATAATATAAATGCCTACAATATATATTATATGTATTCATAAATTAATAACTCCAATTATTTTTTTAAAGAATATTAATTTTAGAAATACTTCTCTCTTGAACATGTTAAGCTGCTTACAATATTTTTTAATAAAATTCATAGTCATTATATTTTTGGAAATGCTATACATTTGTCAGTAAATATGTTAATACTTAGAATTTTTTTTACCTGTAACGAGTGGATCATAATCTATATTTCTAGCTCATCTAGCTTGGTTTGGTGATAACAGAATGGTCAGAGTTCAAATCTGGACCTGTAATAATGAAGGTATTTATTCCTATCTGATTTAACATTCTCTCCTCGCAAATGAGGGAATACTTCCTCGGATTTATAACGGTCCTAATTTCTATTATAACAATTCAAATAATACTAAAAACTTGGAAGGGATATATAATAGCACATGACAAAGTCTTTTTATTGCTAATTTAATATATTTACCATCTATTTAGATTATTTAAATTCATCTGTTGTAAAATAAATATATTAAATATGTGTTGATGATTTAAGCACGTTTATTTTATCGATGCAATTTATATTAAAAGGGTGTTTTGTCTTACGGCAAGTCCATTCCTTTTGTCGGTGAAGTTAAACCCCCTGTCCTCTGTTTCCTCCTTCAACTGCCATAAATTTTTCTCTCTCCCTTCAAGTCATCAAGTATTTGAATTTCCTTTATTCCAAATCTCCTCTGTCCCTCACTCTTTCCTTATATTACGCTGTACATAAGAAATTCCCTCCTATGGATGTGTCCGATCCAGTTTTCTTTTCACCAAAGAATAACATCCAAAATAGTTTTCTTCCCACACACTATTCTTAGAACTTCTTCATTTGTCACCTTGTCTGTCCAATTGATCTTTTCAAGTCTTCTCCAGAACCACATTCCAAAGCGCTCCAAGTATTTCTTTATCACCCTCCCAAGAGTCCAAGTTTCTGCTCCATATAGTGCAATGCTCCAAATGTAGCATTTCATCAGTTTCTTCCCTAGCCATTGTGATCCTTGACCTAATTTCCTTGGTTCAGTACTGATCCTTTGCCAGTGGACTTCCCAGGTACTGCTCTTTGCTATACAACTCCTAGTTTCCAATTTTGATTTTCCCATGCTCTTCATTTTTTAAAATTACCATCACTTTGTACTTCTCAATTATATATATGTGTGTGTTTGTATGTTTGTGCGTGTATGCAAATGATCTTACTACCTTTTAGATACAATCACACGGTTTTCTACTCTGAAACTGTATTTCATTTGCGGGTGTCATAGGCGAAATGTTTAGGAAATACCATGTGAAAGGAAAAGACAAAATGAGTTTTAATTAAAAGTTATGTAATCTAGAATGTTTATCACCATAGTTATCAAAGGCTTAATTTAACGAGTAAAGATGCTACGCTACCAGATATTTAATAAAATAAAACCCAAACCAACGAGGAAGTTTGACGGGGAAATGTGAAAAATCAATCATTTAAAAACTATTTTCATTAAATTTAGCTGATGTTCTAGCCTCAGCATCCTTATATTAGCTAACACATTATATAGCCATACTGAACCCATATACCTTGGGTTCATCAGAGTTTGTATGTTGGCTGTTGTCTATTGTCCTAAATCTTGGACTGAAATAGTTTTTAGTTTCGCAAACAAAAAGAAAATATTGTGATTGTAGAAAATGTATACCTCGATAGTATGATGAACCTTTACGTTTTATGTCCCCATGAAACAAAAAAATGTATTTTATAATAATTCTCTCTATCTGCCTTTCCGTCTGTCTACCTGTCTGTCTGTATGAACCTGGTCGCAGATCTAAAAGGGTTTTCAGATTTTGTTCAAAATTGATTTAGATGTTATGGACCTCGAGATGTTTATATTTTATTTTGACTACGTTCCTTAATTTTATAGTGATTTAAAAGGAGTATTTTTTAATATAAATGTTAACAAAATGGCTCAAAATATTTTGTTTTAAATTGATATTTACTTTGTGTTTTATCTAAGAAATAACATTGTATTTTTTTTTAGGGGGAAAAAATTTCGTTCGAGGTTAGTTCACCTACAATGGTTTAGAAAAAAAAAATGTTTATAAAATAACTAAAGTGATAGATTTTTGAACCTTATTTTACATGATAAATAATATTGTATGCTTATGTTTCTAAAAAAAATCATTCAAAACGAGTTATTTAATGAAAAGTGTTTAAAAAAAGTTAAATTTTTATAAAATGTATTTGAATATTTACTATTTTAAAATTGGAATAAGGGACTTTATTGATTAAAAAATTGAAATTTGTTAAAAATGTGTTAAGAGTTGTGTTTAAGATTTATATATATAAAGAGTTTATTTTTATTAAGATGATGATATTTCTGTGTTTTTATGAATAAATGTTACTTAAGATTAATTTTCTGAAATGTAATTTTTGAAAATTATGTCCCGCACTTTAACACATAATATTATGAGAAGGCTTGTTCTATTGTGTTGGATTACTTATTTTTTCCAATATCATCGGATAAGATCTGCTATTTTGATCTTCTTAGAAGAATAAACCCATTTAAAGATTTTCTTTACCTTACCTTTCTCATATATTTCCAGTTTATTTTCCACTCAACTTGAGCGTGCAATATTCACAAACACCAACCACTTTACCTCCTAAGAGTCGAGATGCTTCGTTCAGGTCGTCACTCATCCAACGAGTGGATGCTCACTTTTTTTTTTACCCCTTTCCAACCTTCTTAACCTCACTCATCCAACGAGTGGATGCTCACTTTTTTTTTTTACCCCTTTCCAACCTTCTTAACCACGTTCTGGGTCGGAAAACTTATTACATTTGGATTGAAACTTTATCTCTTGAATTGATGAAAGATTTTTTTCTTTCTCTATTTTTTTCCCCTATATTCGAAACCAACAGGTTTTTATAACTTTTTTTTCACTTGACATATTCCAATAGTACTTTAACTTGTTTTCCTAAGGGCATAACTGGAGATATAAAATATCGAGAGGAAATACAAATAAAGTTGTTCAGAAGCACTGCTACAATAAGTGAGATGTTGATCGCTAGCGATTTATGATATGCATTATCTCATACTCTTGTAGAGTTATGTATCTGCACATATTTTATAAAATAAAAGTTTGTTGAATCTATGTTTTATTTTTTACTATCATTATGATATGCTTCATAAAATGCAACAACCTGTCATCTTTAAGTATGCTTTAAAATCATGGTAAAATCCGTGATGACGGAACATGATTTATTTTTTCAGTCTTGCTTATTATCTTTTAAAACTATATATTATGTACTCACATTTTGTGAAGATAAATTATATAATATCGATTAGAAATTCATTATAAATATTATTCCAAGGGCCTATAAATCAATTTACATTAAATACCTTTAAGTGTTAATGATAATTTTCTTGGAGAATTTAGGTGATAATAAATATTATGGTGATGACGATGATGATGATTAAAGCGTGGTTATACAATAATTATGTTTTATTCCATGATCTTCTTAAAAATACATGGCTTTTGTATATATTATCTACAATTACTATACGTTATTGGGAAAGGTTGCTGAAATCGCACTGGTGCCTATATCATACATTTAAAAAAATATGTATGAGTGTATTTATAAATATATA
>CABFOV010006051.1:15503-37569 GCA_902141375.1 Timema poppense | reverse complement strand
GGGTGGTTTTTACTAAATGGTTTTCCACTTTTACTCCACAAAAATGTGGATACATTTTCTCTAAGCTCCTCCCTCCTCATCCCAGGTACAGTAGTGTAATCACCCTGGATGGGTAGTAAGATATGGGGAGAAAACAATATTAGGCCTTTTTTAATATATCCCCGTAAGATTGTTGCCAACATGTTTAAGGAAACCAATTATGTTAACCGAGGTAACTTTGAATGCTATGATAATGATAAGTAGTTTTAAAAAAAGTATGTATTTTAATCTAAGTTCGTAGAATATTTTTATAAAATAATGGTTTCTTCGGTATCTGGGAACTATCGAGAAACTGAGTGGAAAACCAAATATGAAAAACCACCCTCATTACATCCGACAGGTATTATAATTCCAACCTACTTGTCTTCGGCAGTCCATTCTATTGCGAGAGTTACGCCTTGGCTTGGACCATTTGACCATCAAAGTGGGCTAAGTCAAAAATTGGTCGAAACAAAGTCGGAATAGTCTAGATCTGTCGTCATAATATATTTTTATTCATAGGCCTAAATCATATTTTATATTACCAGCATCAGTGGGTCCGTGGACTAAACGTCAATATAATATTATATTTTGGGCGATGGGGGAAATTGGGGAAATGTTTGGGTTTAGAATCCTAGACGAAGGTAATGAGGGAGCTTAGTATTAAATGTTTCCCCCCTCTTTCTCCACGCAAATTTAGGTACGTTTCCTTTAAATTGTACCTCCCTCATCCCTACTAATTTTAATTTAATGTGACTGAATGCGGATACCACGGGTAGTTAGCAAAATGAGGTCAATTTTTGTTATTTTATTAAAGACCAATTAAAATAAAAATAAAAAATAGTTTAGTTATACATGATGAATAATTGCTTTTCAAATTATGATCTGGTATCACAGCTTAAAATTTAAATGAATGTAGTTTAGATATTAATTATATTGCTTTTATTTTGCAGCTGACTTTTTTTTTGTAAACAGTGTGTAAAAAATTATTTCGGCTTATCTTATTTCTTGGCACAAGAAGTATAAATAATATTCAGTCATGTAATCGTGGTCTTGATGATAAAAAAAAAACAATAACAGGAAACACTCGCGGGTCAGTGTCTCTTTATGGTGAATTAAATAAAGAAAATGCAACTTAAGGAACAAATGACATCCGAAGCTTCGCTTCGCCTCAGGAGTGAAACGGGGGAAAGACGGCTGACAACTAGGGCAATGAGGTCTATAAAGGCGATCGCGCGTACGTGATGCGACAGTCAACGAGGTCTGTCACATATTACTTCAAATATGACCAGCGGAAAATCTTTCTCTTGAAGGAAGACATACCGGAAATGGTTTCACTTTATTATTATTGGGCTGAAAAAAGCATAATTTATGTATATAAAAAACAATGGTTTTTGATAACAAGACTAAATAATAATAACAAATATAGTTATTATCCACTTCAGTGGCCACCTGGTATAAAACGTCCCTCTAGCAATATAATTGAACTCCCGATGACGGGGTTTGATTCCCAGACGACTGTGCTCAGGGAGCTTTCTTAAATAGTTCACCCCTCTCCCGCTAAGTAAATGCGAGTACACTTCCTTTTTAATTTCACCTTCCGTGTTTCTAACATTTTATTTTAAATCATGTGGGCATTATGGATAAACAGTATGACGCAGAACACATAAAAAAAACCTAACAATTTTCCATTTGTCTTCTAAAAATTTAAATAAATGTTCTTTTATTATTTGAGTTGTATAAAGCACACTTTCTGAAAATACTTATACTGCACTATATAATCATGATCATCATCAACATTATCATCTGTGCTGGGGGGCCGGGGTTCGTAGGTCATACATTTCATCTCACAATCACCCTACCATTACACATTAGCGTAAGTGTGTATAACTCGAACGGGTAGTAAAACGTGGTGATGGTGATGATAATAATAATAATAATAATAACATTACCATCATAATCTCATCTTGTTGGGGTGAAGTAACTGCACCGACATGGTGCTCAAACCTCATATTTGCCATTGTCAGTAAAGTACCAGGAATGTCTTAGATGACAAACCCTGATTACATTCTCTTAGTTAAAAAAGAAAAAAAAGGATAAAATAATAGTCGAACAGTTGACTAACAGTCAATTCCACTTTTTATATAATCTTATCACTTTCACTGCAGCCAAGTCTTAAAATTACATCACTAAAACGTCCTTAAGGACGTGTCCCGCTTTAGCTCAAGGTCCGGTACAGATGTCCCCCTAGCGTCCCCCTGTCACCGGCCCTGTCTACGACCTTAATGGTCACAAGACCTGTTATTATTAGTGTCGACCCACATCAAATTAGAGAAGGAGAGAGGTCCGCATTAAGACGAGATGACTTATGACCAGAGTGAATATTACCGTCAGCTGCCTCATGTACCCAAGAGGTTTGATCTGGTTGACCACAAGATCACGGGTAACTCTCAAGACGTCAAAGTTCTTGACATTTTAAACAGTCACAGGATAGTTCACGATAAGAGAGTCGCACAAAAATATTTATCAGTTCCGCAATAAAAAAAAACCTTTGGAGTTTCAGTTACTGGTTAGAACGAAATTTATTTTTAGGGTCCCTATTCCTGTTCTTTAAAATTAATCGTTAATTTCTGTTATCAATTCTCGCTCAGGTTCCGGTTCGACTCCCAGTTCACGATGGAGGAAAGAGTTTCATTTCCGAGTCATCAACAACATCGTTACCCACTTCAGTGGCCACGTGGTCTAATGCGCTAATCTCGTGTTTGACTAGACTGATGAAGACGAGGTGATCGGGGTTCAGTCCCGGTCGGGTGCAAATAAGGGTGCATTTACTCTAAAGTAAGCCTTCATAATCCCTAACCAATTATTAGTTTAATTAGTACATATGTGTATAACCTGAACGTGGTGTTAGAAAAACACAAACCCCGTTCGTGAAATGTTGGGGTTTTACTATACGCTCGAGTTATACGCATATGTAATAAATCCATTGATGTGTTTTAGTTATGAGGAAGCTTGAGTTGAGAGGAAGTTCAAATACATTTGCGCGGAGGGAGAGTGTAAAATCATATAGGAAAAATTACCCTTCAGTACACCCGATCGGAATTCGAAATCAGATCGCCTCTTCATCGGAAGTCTAATATATTTCAATAGCGACTCCTTAGACCGTTTGGCCATTGAAGTGGGCTTTGATGATAAAACATCCATTAATTACGTTTAGAGAATATGGATGAGTAAGGTGGACGTTAAGGGTAAATATAATCAAATTTACGCGGAAGGAGGGCAAGAAATCATTTAAGGATAAAAAAAACCCTTTCCGTTCACCTGTCAGCATTCCTAAAAAAACATCCCCATCAGTATTAAAACCAGAATAGATGAACCTAGCAATTAGTCTGCGTGCCCACCGATGCAGGTAGTCTCTAGACCAGAGGTGGGGAAACTTTTTATATTGGAAGGTCACATTTCTCTTCACAGATTTGTCGTAAGGCCACACACTATATTTACAGTAGATTTTGGAAAAATTATAAAGACGTACATTACCTAAATGTCTTTATAGGCCTATATCATTTTATAATGTGTGTGGGTTTGTCTTTCCACACCCTCCAGACGCCTATATATGATCTATAAAGTTGAAATGTGGCATACTTAGAGTAGAGACCACGGGACAGAAACTATTGGATCTGAATTTTCAATAATTATTTTTCTGAAGGGTGAAAAGAGAATAAATCGATTTTTATCAAATTCCACTCTAGCGATTTTGACTAAAATTCGTATTTAGGCACTGTTTAACATTATAAACAGAATGACAGTTCTTTTTTCTCCCATGAAAGAAAATTTGAGGGTATATTATACTAGCGTAAATTTCCAATTTAGATAACTTATTTGCAACTATTAGATATACTAAATAGCTTATTATTATAAAGATGTACTATTAAAAATAAAAAACCATTATTTGAAATTTATTTTTATCAAACCAAATGAATATTGTTTCAATTATGGTCTTTGGTGGAAAGTGAGGCTTTATTTAACCTGGGAAGTTTAAATCTGGCAAGGAGGTAGCCCCTATTCAAAAAAGGGCACAGGAATACTTGATGACCAAAAATTTCCCTAAACTAGAGAGGTTCCCAAAAAACTAAAGTCGAAACAAATTTAAAAGCTCGAACTATTAAATATACATTTTTCTGCCAGGTCTAAAAACCAACTAATTCTTTATCGATTTGGTATCGATCTATAATATAATGTCTAGTTTTTATAATATAAAACTCATGACGTGTCTGTTTGTTTTTCCTTCCAGAGGTTTTTATCATACTTCTTGGTGAGCTAGAAGGTTTAAATTTGACATGGAGTTTCTTGGAAATTCGACAATGATGTTAAAAGTCCTAAGCCTTAAATATTCGAGAAGGGGTTGAGTATCGGGCCCAAAAGTTCCTATGCTTACTTTATGATCCAAAACCCGAAGTTCGTCTGATCATGCATAAATTAGATTTCCAAGGGTTTCCAAAACAGCTAAACAAAAATATGTTGTGATTTATTTCCAGATTAAAGTTAGTTGACTCTGAATAAATAATTAAATAATATCTAAACTTTCTAAAATTTTTATTTATCATGTAATTTTCATGAAAGTTATATCTGGGAGGTCTTCAAGGCTAGCAAATAAGATTCTGTAATTGTTTTTTTTAGAGATTTGAATCAACTGACCCTCAATTGGTACCCAAATGCAAGGCAAAAGTAGAAAGGGAAACGAAATTTTTAGTAATGTAGAAGGAATACTTCAAAAAACAAAATTATCGTTAAATATGTTATCTTAATGAGTAGAAAATTGTGAAATGGAAAGGGGGAGTGGTTTCTAAATTGTCAAAACTAAAACAATAAACTACTTATCAGTGTGATAGAAGATTGAAATTCTCTGGAAAAATTAAGGGCCAACCCAAACCGTAATGAAGGTCTGAACATTGAAAAAAAAATGAAGAGCCCTAAAATGGAAAGAAATTTCAATTAAAAATTTGAAAATTAAAAAAAACTTTTTTCTTAGTACAGTAGAAAATTTAAATACTTTATTAAATATGTGTCAAACCCAGATAACCTGAAGAGATTAAGCAGTTACATTTTAAAATAGGGGTACGAGAAATGGTTCGTGCTGGAAATTTACAAAACTAGGATTATCAACCACACCAAAAGATCAAATTCTTAAAATTTAAAATGGATATCAAAAATAAATTTTCAAAATTACAGACAAAAAATATTTTAATATGGTACCTATAGAATATACATTTTGCAAATAACAAGAAGAGTATAGAAGTTTTTCTAGTTTTAAAATTAAGATCTTGATTGAATGAAATCAAAGAATTTCAAAAACTAATATAAACAAAAATATACTATATGATATGGAAATTATAATACTTGTATCCCGTTAGAATGACCATTCCAAATAAGGAAAAATATAAAAATACTTAAAATTTGAAATTTGAAAATTGGTTTCAAGAAATGGAGTCTCAGAATTTTCTAGGCCAATTAAAAAAACTTCTTGGTGTGGAAAAAATATTGAAATTTGGCCTGTAAGTAAATATATGCGTGCGGATAACCGAATTATGTCTGATTAAATGGAATTTTAAATTTATAAAATGGGAAATATAATAGTTAGAAATTGATATAATGAATGTAAACACACTATTTTCAGTGTGGTTTGAATTTTAAATTATGCAGGTATGTAAAATAACCAATCAGATAACTAAATAAGTCTTAAAATTTCCAAACGGGAATGTAGAAACAGAAATGGGTCGGAAAAAGGGGCAGTCGCTTGAAATATCTTAAAAACAATGAGAAAATCTATCATTCAGTGCGGAAGATATTAGTTAAATCGGTAATAGGATCATCTCATATAACATAAATTTGAAAGGTTTGGATGTAAAAAAAAATATATATATGGGTCAGGGAAGTGGCTGAAAGGTGTGACGCCCTTAAAACTGCTAAACTAATAAAATTGATATGGTATAATGTTTTAATTTTGTAAAGTCAGATTAAAAAAAAACCTAAAAATAAAATACATACAAAATACAAATTAACTTAAAGGGGGCTCATAACGCTGCTATTACGTAGCTAAATATCAAAGAATAAACTATCGCCTATATATAAGAGCAATATAACAATGAAAATAAAAAATTTTGGTGACACAGCTTGGTGAACTATGATAATCTTTAGGAAACAATGATGCTAATTTATTCCATTCGTCTCTATATTAGTCTATTATTTCATATAATTATTCTAAAATCATCTTAGACGCATAATGAGGCTATTTTATTATTTCCTATGAGAACAAGATCCCTGGTGAAGACAGGCTTAAAAAATAGTAAGTTAATATATTTTTATAAATCCATAAATAAGCTAATTATTTTTAAGACTACTTTTTTACCTTTTTATTTAATTAAGATAGATTTCAATTTTTTAAATATTTACCATACAAGGTGTATTTTGATTGGTGTCAACTATTCTAGGGGCGTATTCCTACCTGCCATATACTAAGGAAATTAAATATAAACTTGGGTTAAGAAACGCTTAGTTTTAGAGTTATTAAAGGTTTTACTAAAATATTGGTTGGTTGGTCGAGGGGGATCCGTTGAATAGACTGCTCGATCATCAAATTTGAATCCAATATATTTTATTTCTGACCCGCCTCGGTGACGTAGTTGGCTCACGCGCTTGTCGTGTTGAGCTCGACCGCTGAGGACGGGGAGATCGAGGTTCGAGTCTCGGTCGGGTTAACTGGGGGTGGTTTTTCCTAAATGGTTTTCCACTGTAGCTCCACGCAAATGTGGATTCACTTCCTCTATTTCAACCTTCCAAATTCCTAATCCATTAACGTAATTAGTACTTAAAGAGTATAACCCGAACGGGTAGTAAGACGCGGTGCTAAATAATTTATTTATGGGGACATTCAAACTCTATTGTTTACGTAGCTCCTGTGTCTGATGTTGAGGTTTTACAAGACCGCATCGTAAATGGATGTTAGCTAATACATAACAACCCAACTATACTCAACATAGTACGACAAAGAGTTGAACGCAGGATCAGGGGATACATCGAAGCAGGGGGAGACAATTTTTAACAATTTTTGTTACAAAATGCTCTGTCTCCTTGTGTTTATGTTTGTTTCTGTTAAACTTTGTCTTGTGTGATTGCATTACTTCTTCTGTTGGATTGATAACTATTCGAACAGTAAAATTCCTCTGACCTAATAAATTAAGCGTTTTTAGACCAATGTTTATATGAACATTTGTTAATGTTTGGTGGATGGGAACATGCCACTAAAATATTAAGGCACCAATTAAAACACACCCTTTATATTCATAGAGGAAAACCCTTTAAAATTTGAATACATACCATAGGTACTTAATAAAATATTTGATGGAAACAGTTTTTTCCCTTCTTTTCGTGTTTGTTCTTCGTGGATTTTGGTTCATTTTTTTTGTTCAACAGTAGATAAATATTGTAAAAAAATACTTAAACATTTTATGCCTGTATATCAGCATGTAACAAGGAATATAAAATCTAATTAAAAATCACTAAAAAATAGAGTTATATAAACTAAATATCTTAACAGTTAATACAACACTTAATTTTATTATATCGTAGAAATACAACTTAAGTTTGAGAAAGTATAGTTCATAAACGATGACGATACATAATTGACAGAATATGTGAAAAAGCCGCACCGAACACCTCAAAAGGTCTCATGCGGCCTAAACACCGAAGATTATCCATCCCTGCTCTAGACTTAGTGACTTAGAAGATTATTTTCAATGGACTAAGCACGACAAAAGCTCTTCAACGGGTTCTCAATAACACAACAAAGATTATATATATATATATACCTTGTGGCGTAATAATTTATTTCGTAGCTCCGAAAGGTGTTTAATTATACATAATAATTAATGGTCTCGAGCTGTTTTGTTTTCAATAATATAATTTTAATCACCCACATATACTACGAAAAGTGAATCAATACTACGTGTTGGTTGAACATTAACCAAGCTTGGATCCTAAAACTTACGCTGAGAGGAAAAGATATCTAGAGTTATCTGAGAATGTACCATGCAGTATAGAGGCCAACCCATATTTCAACCTCCCAACACCCTCTCCCATTCCCCCCCAACCCAGTCTGGGGGTCTGGACCCCATCGATTACTGCACGAGGGCGCCAACCACAGCCAAGACTTGGGTCAGTGGTGGTAGCCCTGTTATGGTGGTAGTAGGGCCTAGACCCTCCTGAATCTTTATTAAAACATACCTAACCCTCCCTCAAGATGATCCCCTTAATGGATGGTAAACATTCCTTTTACCAGATTAACTGGTTTAAAAAAAATGTATGGAGGTGCATAAGGCCAAAACAAGCTTATCATAAAAACGGTCATTTTGTTTACTAATTATTTATTTTCTCCTGACTCTCTAAGTTCAGTATTAGGAGTAGTAAAAACTAGAGCCCAATTTTCATAAAAAGGCCCTTCAAAATAAGTAGAAATATGGTTTGTTTGTGAACAAAATTTTTAGCATTTAATAGAGTATATAATTGTTATTTTATAAGTCTTTATAATACCTATCAAAAGTGACAGCTGCACGTTACATTAATTAAAGTATGGATACGTAAAGATAGTTCTAGTAACTTTTGTGGCTGTCATATAAGGCTCTTCGTATGAAAATTGTGCCATACTTTTTTTTTAGCACCACGTCTTCTTAGCCGTTCGAGTTGTATGCGTACATACCAATTTCACTAATATGTTAAGGACAAGGTAGGTTGCATTTAGAATGAGTGTATCCAAATTCACATAGAGGGAAAGTGTAAAACCATTTAGGAAAAAACATATTTGGTACATCCGACCAGGATTCAAATCCCAATTTCCTGGTTTTTGGTAGTCAAGTCTATTGCAAGAGCGATGTCTTAGAGTGTTGAATCATCTACTTTTTATTCTTATAATGTCTATTTCAAATCTTATTTGAGATACTTACACACTCTCTTTACCAAGACTCATTAAAACTAAGAGAAACACGATCACTAAACTCAGAGCTTCCAGGTACGGACTGAATATTTAAGAATTTGACATAATTTAGTTTGAATGAGGTAACCTGATAGGGATATACACTAGAAATTTTGTAATACATGTATGGAGTTCTAAGGATTCATCGAAAATTACAATTAAATTAATCATGCAGGATCAGACAATGTAAATTAAAATATATACAATAATAATCTCCTAATGTTACAAATACTCATAATGTCCCTGAATTAAAGCTGTTAAAATAGTGAAATTCTAATGAGTAAAATAAAAATAAAGTACTAAGTGATGTCTGGATTTTACATTTTAGTGAATTAATGATTTTTCTATTAATTTAAACTTGGAAGTGTTTTTAATACAAAACATTTGAGAAGTTGCTTTAAAAAAATACGTCAGAGCACTTAAAACCATTACTTTCATCAGCTTTAAGCAATGTCGCAGTACGAGTGAATGCTTCATGTTTGATTTCTACCACCAGCTCTATTTACAATTATATTATTAATTATAATTTGTCCAACATCTTAATTCAGATGGTAGTGTGTCTGCCTATTGAGCCAAGGGTCTCGGGCTTAATTCTCAGATTGAACGAAAAGCTATCATTGAGGGAAATATGGGTTTGCCTTTTCATATTGATACAGTAGTGGCCGGGGACTGGATGTTGTGCCTGTCATAGTCTTAAGTTAGATTATAAGGCAAATGAAGCTAAGACAGGCCTAGAAAGTCGGTAGTGGAAAATATAATTATGGCTTGAATAAAAAACTGACCTGGGACATAGGCTGCAAACAATAATGGATGTAAAAAATATATAGTAATTAGAATATTTATTCCGTCTCAATTCTTGTTGCACCTAAGTTTTAAAAGATGTTTCACCTCTCTTGGTGGGAATGATGATCTGATAATAATCATTGGAATTAAATGTGGAAAGCGAAATAAGTATGTAGGTTACTAAACTAAAAGTCGAACAATTTTTTTCTATTTTTCATTATTGTCATGACATAGAAGTCGTAAATACAAATCAGTTTCATCACAAAGTGTCTCTATATGAGGTGGCAATTCTCAACATCCTCCCCACCCTGGTAAACCTCTAACGGGATGACCAGTTGTACCGAATGTCTGATTCTGCGGCCATCAAGAGTGCAGATAAGTATTGTCCTAATCCTATTGTCTGGCCCAAGTATTACGTCCTCAATTCTTGCCTTCTTCAATATGGGCCGTCCTGGGCGATGGTCTTCATTGAAAAGAACGATGTATCCAGGTCGTAATTATATTATTCTTCCATGTTGACGTCAAAGAGAATAGGAACTATTTAGACCTAACTAGGTATTCCTTCGTCTAACGCTTCCAGGAGTCATCAGATAGGTTTTTGTCTCAGCCTAAGTTATTTGATCAGATCTTTACTTGAAGTGGGCTCCTTAAATTAAATTGTTTAGTTTGTAAAAGTAAATTTTATTTTATTTATTTTTTATAGAACGGTGGGGAAATAAGTATTTGAGAAAGGTTAATTCTAAGGAATAATTTAAGATGTATGGATGAAAAAAACAAAAAAAAAAGAAGCAAAATTATAGTAGAGAAACGATGGGTGATCGCGGAACCTTTGATATGTCTAAAAGTCGATCGGGACCCAAAAAGTTTTCCAATCTCTGCACTATGGTATAACCTATATGCTAGGGTTATAGTGTAATTCGTCAAGGTAAGACTGCTACTTTTCAGTTAGAGCCGTGTGAGGGGTGTCAGGGCGATAAAAGAGCGTGGGCGTTAAACCAATACCATCCATTAAATTCTCTCAATGTTCAGATCGCGTGTTAGCGACCTATTGAGCTTTTCGCACGGTGACGGTTAGTCGCGGTGTTGAAAGGCAAAGCATCAGAGCCTAGAGGATGGTTGATACATTAGCTCCTCTCCCCCCCTTCCCTTTTGGCCCGATCTTCCCACCGTGTACAAAGTGCGAATGATGAGCAGCAATTACTATCTCGACTGACGGGTGTTGGGGTTAAAAGCTACTGTCACGGGCAGAACCATCCTTTATTTAGACTGAGAGAAAGTTCTCTTTTAGAAAGGTATTCTTTGAAGTGCCACGTCTTAGTATCCGCCCAAGCCATCCATACTTAATCACACACACACGGACAAAAACGAGTACGTTATATTATTATTATTATTATTATTATTATTATTATTATTACCACCGCGTCTTACTACCCGTTCGGGTTATACGCACTTACGCTAATGTGTAATGGTAGGGTGATTGTGAGATGAAATGGAGGACCTACAGTTTAACGTGGAATCCGAACCACGGTGGAGGCCTGGCATTCGAGTACGTTATAATTTAGAGGAAATGTTCCCACATTTTCTCGGAAGGAGAGTGGTAAAACATTTTAAAAAAATCTTAAGTTCATTCAACAGGGATTTTAACCCTAAACATTACCGAGACGGACAAATAAAAAGTAGTATAGCTTGACTTGCTTGTATATAATTAATTTATTATAATAAGTTACTTAGTCATTTATACCCCTCTACCTACACGCAATTGCGGGTACATTTCCTCTCAACTACACCTTATTCATAGTTATCCCGTCAATGTAATTGATATATATGTGTACAACCGGAACGGGTTATGAGACGCGGTGGAGTTTTTTTTAATGATAATATCAGGTTAACAAAAGAAAGGAGTGATAACGCTTTGTCCCTAGCGAATAAAGCTTTGAACTCACAGTCCTACAATAGCTTGTGATTAATGCATTCAATCAGTGTCTAATGAGAGCTTGGTCACAATAGAAAATGCTGAATTATGATAGCCAGATCAGAGTAGAAAGAGGAGGAATGTTTTGATTGGCAAGCGTTGGAAAACTCGCCTCACATGTCTCTTCATCCCTTTGTCCCTTTCGTTATTTTACTAAACACATCGGAAAACACAATTTGTCATAGGAAAATTTGCCTTATTCAATTAAAACGTAATGTTAAATTAACACTATCGAATAATTATAAATTGTTATGTAAGGTCTACTTATAATGTGTTATGTTCGATTACAATAACAGTTCAGTTTGATGCGCAGTACCAAACTCTCGAATACACCAATTAGTAAAAACACAACTATCCAAAATGAAAGCCCCCCCCTTCCCTTTTTTTAATTTATATAATTTTTGGCATATTCTATCAGGATTTGTCGGCTAGATATTCCTCTTCTACTGACGACAACCTTTGCTGACCTAGCGGTTTAGTTGTAAGGTGTCAAGACTTCTGTGCTAGGGGCCGGGGTTCAATCCTCAGTCCCGACACAAATTTATCTGATTACCAAACCCTTCCTTCATTTCTGACAATACGTGTATTAACCACAACTTGTGAATGTGTGGAATGTCAGGCCTCCATTGTGGTTCGGATCTCACGTTAAACTGTAGGCCCTCCATTTCATCTTCACAATCACCCTACCATTACACATTAGCGTAAGTGCGTATAACCCGAACGGGTAGTAAGACGCGGTGCTAATAATACTACTGACAACGCCGGATGGGAAGCCGTCCTCTGAGGTTGGCGCACCATATATCTGCGGTTACTTCGCCCGGATGAGATGATTTGATGAGAATCATTTTAAATGTTTACTGACAGTAGAAGTCTTAAACCTAACTTAGACCTATTTAACCAGACCATGGCAACCACACGAACAATTTCCCCTCGGGAAAAATACCTATGATGCCGCCGAGAATCGAAACCAGGACCTCCAAATTAGTAGCGAGGAATTATGACCCCTCGATCAAGAGGCCAGACAAAAGACCACTATGAAATACATTCAACTGTGTGCTTCTAGAATTCTATTTGTGTGAATATTTTGATTAAATTGTTTCATTTGTTCAAATGATAAGGATAGGAACGAATAAAAATAGTATATATAATCCTTCTTCAAATCGCACAGCTTACAACTGTTACTTTTGATGGATGGTATCAATACCAATTAAATAATTATAATAAGTGAAGAAGTTTAACGCGTCATAATTAACTGTAAATGAATAAAGCAGCTATAAAGATCGAAATTATCTTTAGGTTACGGATATAGCTGCATAAATAACATATTCGTAAATTTGAAAAATGACACTTGAACATGGTTTTGGTTAACGTGCCATGTAGGTAATTTTTCAAATTTACAAATAACAATAATATTATTATTAATAATAATAAAGTTAAATGCTCTAAATGTTTATTACAAAACCATTTCATTTTATATATTTTACTAACCTGATTTCACTATATTTCATTTTATTACCTACATTATATGTAAAAATTAGATCATATATTTATCCAGTGTTGATTAAGTGTTGTACTATTACAAATAGTAATAAAAATATAGTGAATTATGGCTGATGTTTTTCCGAATTTATGGTGTAAGGCGTTAAACGTCTTCTAAACCTGATATAATAAACACTAATGCTCTTAATATTATATAATAAAATTCTTAAATAAACACGACATAAATATTATATATAATTTTGTGTGAAAGGCCACAAATCCTAAGATGAATAAAATCGGTGACATGTTGATAAGACTGAGTAAATTAGCTCTTGAATAAATTAAACCAATACTATTATTTTTTCTTTCAATGGAATAACTAATATATAAATATCTCTCTCAGTAGCTAACTAGAGAAGTGATTACTCTCTCTAATATCTACTGCTCTAGCTTGACTTTTGGTATGGCGGCCATAATTATTGTTTTGAGAAAAAGTAGTCTAAAAAATTAAAAAGGAGAAATAAAGTAAGTAGAGTTAATATAATAGAAATATATATAGAGAAAAAAAGTTGATAAACCAAGCTATTTATTAATTTACTTTTCATATCTAATTCAAGGTCACATTGAGTTATGTCAAGTCAAATAAAATCTAAAAAATATTAACTTCATTGTACATTTAAATGAACAAATATTAATACCAAGAAAAACTCTGATTGTATGGATAATTAAATATATACATTGTTTAGCTTTTATTTTTGATTATAGACAATTTATAATGTTGGTTTCTAATCACACTAAACTAATATTTCAGTAGGCGTACAAAAATTATAAGAATACTTGGCATTAAAAGCAAAACAACTCTAGGAACTTAATAATAGGTAATATAAAAAAAACATTTTTGAGGGATGTATGTAACAAAAAAAAACTTTTGGAAGTAGCCTAATAAGTTAAAGAAAAAGTCCCTATAAATGTACTATTACTTGTTCTGTGGGACAACAGGACCCCCCCTCCCCCGCCCCCTCGCAAACAGTACCGTCCTGCAAAAAAAGTAGGTGTGGTCATCCTACCCATAGGTCATGATCTGAGTTTTATTATGAGCTTTTACCCTTTAAATCACTTACGTCATTTTATATTAAAATCTATATATCCCTATATATGCAAAATAATGTATTATGTATAACAATGTTGGGTGAAAAGGAACACTAGTTTAGGTAACTGTATTTGCAGCTTTTATAGCGAAAACTAAATTTTGGTAAACATAAATTAAATATTACTTCAATAGATATTTTGGTAATATTCATTATAATTATAGTAAGGAGAATTATGTGAAGTTAATAATATAAGGAACGCACATAGATATTACATTTACTTAAATTTATTCTTGATTTATGTCTTGATATAATTGACTATAAGAAGTTATACATATCAATTTAAGTAAATGTAACATCTAAGTGCATTTCTTATATTATTAATTTAAATATATATGTTTGACTTTTTTTTAGGTGACCTGGTGATCTAGGGGTTAGGTGTCAGACCTCTGTGTTGGGGGTCCGGGGTTCAATTCTCGGTCCCAGCACAGATTTATCTGATTGTCAAACCCTTCTTTCACCTCTGACAAGAAGTGTATAAATCACAACTTGTGAATGTGTGGAATTCCAGGCCTACACCGTGGTTCGGATTCCACGTTAAACCATAGGTCCTCCATTTCATCTCACACTCACCCTACCATAAGCGTAAATGCGTATATCCCGAATGGGTAGTAAGACGCGGTGCCAATAATAATAATAATAATAATAATAAATAATAATAACAATTTTTATTATTATTTACATGTAGTAATCTCAACGGTTTTTGAATATTTTTTCAAGAACATGGTGACATTTTAAAATACACTTTTTGAATGAGGGGACTTAGTCCTGTTCAAAATCCATGATGTTTATTACAAATATTTAAAATCTGTTATAATAATGACCATACTGTGTAAAATATTAAACTGAAAATAACTATACTGAAAAAAAAAGTATATTTATATTTCCCAAAAGTGTTTATGTAGAAAAAAACTCTAAAAAATATGTTCCTTGATTATGTTTCTATACAACCAACCTTAAAAACTTTCTAATAAAGGAGATCATACACTTTCTTCTAGTATTAATCACAAACAAAATTAAAAAAATTGTGACATAGAATACTTAAAGTTATAATGTATGTTAGAGGCTTTCGCATAAATAAGATGATAATAAATTCATATATATATATATATATAATATTTTATATAAAATAATTAAAATAAATGCCAAAATAAACCTGATTATATATCTTCAAAATTTAGTTAAGCCAAAATTTATTTCATTTACAATACATTGGAACGTTGTATTGACGTTTAATTTAATTTTCCGATAAAAAACATTTAGGATTTTCGTAGGAAAGATATTTTATCCTCCTCTTACTCGTTGATTTTTTAAAAGTGGATTATTAAGATAGTAATAATTTTAAAAAACTTTCCAGAAGCATGAAAGAATCCAAGCGAAATAGTTTTTGCTAATATTTTAACTTAAATTATTAGGTTTCAGAAATTTAAAAATAGTACAAATAGAAATTATATAGCTTCAAGATATAAAACGTTTCTAAAATGTAATGTAATTACAAAAAAATAATTAGTATATTTTTATTTTATCCTTTATTAAATATCTGCCACCAAACACAACATTAATAATGTAAACATTACCTGCCTTTATGAAACGCGCTGTTTATCCACGATGTCATTAGAAGAAGAGTAATCAACCGATAATTGGATACACTTGTTCTCAAACAGGTACACATTTTAATTAATGTCTTGATTAATAAATAAAATAATAAATAAAAGGTTGTTCTACTTTGTGAACACGGGTCCTATCAACGGGAAACTTCCACCGAGCGATTAGATGGATTCACGCGCATCGCACTTCAACTGTTTCGTTAGTACTTCCTTCCCGTGAAAGAGCGCAGGACAAGCGCAGAGCTTGATAGGGTCGAACCCGGTACTCGCGCATGCTCACAGTGTTTCAGAGGTTAGAGAGCATCGAGTGGGGGTATAAGACCGTTCACGGTTCATTCTAATGGATGCCAGCACTGGAAGTACAGATAGCGGGAATTTGTTTTGTTTCATTCCTAAACAGAAGATACTCGACAATCGCTTCTTATTTACTCCATGACATTAGGAACTCAAATATGCATTGCAACACTTACAGAAGTATGCCACCCATCCCTATCTTTAACTAGTTCTATCCAGTCTACCTCATTACACCCCATACCTATCTTGAGCTAATTCTATCCAGTCCACCTCATTACACCCTATTTCTATCTTGAACTAGTTCTATCCAGTTTACCTCATTACATCATATCCCTCTCTAGAGCTAGCTCTATCCATTCCACTTAATTACACGCTATCCTTATCTTGAGCTAGTTCTATCTAGTCCACTTTATTACATCCTGGTGACCTGGCGGTCTAGGGGTAAGGTGTCAGACTTCTGTGCTGACGGCCGGGGTTCAATCCTCGGTCCCGGCACAGATTTATCTGATTACCAAACCCTTCCTTCACCTCTGACAAGACATCTTGTGAATGTGGGGAATGCCAGGCCTCCACCGTGGTTCGGATTCCACGTTAAACTTTAGGTCCTCCATTTCATCTCACAATCACCCTACCATTACATATTAGCGTAAGTGCGTATAACCCGAACGGGTAGTAAGACGTGGTGATAATAATAATAATAATAATAATACATCCTATCCCTATTTAGAGCTAGCTCTATCCATTCCACTTAATTACACCCTATCCCTATCTTGAGCTAGTTCTATCTAGTCAAATTCATTACACCCTATCCCTATTTAGAGCTAGTTCTATCCAGTTCACTTACTTACATTCTATTCCTATCTTGAGCTAGTTCCCTCCAGTACACTTCATTACACCCCATCCCTATCTTGAGATAATTCTGTCCAATCCACCTTATTACATCCTGTAGTTATCTTGAACTAGTTCTATCCAGTACACCTCATTACACCCTATCCCTATCTTGACCTAGTTCTTTTCAGTCCAACTCATTACACCCTATCTCTCTTAGGTCTATTCTAATGTTATCCTTCCATCTACGTCTTCTCAATGGTCTCTTCCCATTGGATTTACCAGTCAATACCCTGAACATGGTTCTAGATTCTACCATTCACGCTGCATGTCTTGATTGCCGTAATCTAGGAGACTTGGCTATCCTAGCAATGTTTTGTTATGAGTACATGGTATGTAACTCATCATTATGCAACCTCCTCCAATCCCCTGTAGCCTAATCTATTTATGGACCTTGTTTTCGAACACCCTAAATTTGTTTTTTCGTCATGTAAATCACAATTTTCTGTGAGCTACACTTTCATACCCATCATCAAGGTTATCTGAATTTAAGTTACGCTAGTAAGGTGATGAGGAAGGGTGAACATATAGGAAACATACTCACGTTCACAAAAAGGTAAAGGGAAAAAGAACTTAGGAAAAAAACCCACCTTCAGTTCAACCAACCTGTATGCGAACCCTGACCTTCCCGTTTACGTCAAACCAAACAAGAGGAACCTGACATTTTAGTTCGTGTGACCAACGACACGGGTGGTTTTTAATTTCATAAATAAATTCAGGTGTTATCATTTTAATCAAATCTAACATTACTTAATGTAATATATATTATATATACATATATATTATATATAAATATATAATATATATATTATATATAAATATATATTATATATAAATATATAATATATACACACATATATATATATATTTGAAACAAGGTTTTGACTAAATCCATGTTTTTTAAACTAAATAAACAATTTTTAATACACGTTATACAAACATGCTGAATACATTTTTTTAGTTGCAATATTTTCTATAGTTGGAATTTAAAATTATTTTTATAGATACACATTGGAGATATACAAAATAATAACTTAAGGACCTATTATACTCATAAGTTAAGATAGTGCAGTGTAACTTTTACAATTAATGAAATTAGTTGCTACTACACAATCGCAGAAACTTTCTCATATTGTGTAATAAAGCTTGGAAGAAAATTTTCAAAAATAATTTTTCCCAAGTAAACTTCCCTTAAGTAAGTTTTCATAACTAAAATAAACACATACTCTCGTTAATTGCAATAAACACCCTTTATATAGGGATTTAAACTAAATTGTTCAATTATTTCTAACATGTTTCTGATATTATTATTTTTTTAAATTAGTCAACATTAAACTACAAGCAAATTATAATTGTTAAACAATATATATATATATATTATAAATAAATAGTGTATATATATATATATACACTATTTATTTATAATATATGTATATATATAGACATTATTTATTTATAATGTAAAAACCTTAACAGATACCCAACTGAAACAAATCACTAGAACCATTCCTTAAAACATTCACATATAAAAAATCTGTTCATAGTAAACTACACAGTTTTACTTGTATTATCAAATACTCCACAAATTTACATTAAAAATTAAATCTTTTAATTAATTTTAAAAATGTTTTGACTATTTGAAAATCAATCATCAGTAAACTACTTTCTAACGAATTAGTACTCAAAACCAAGTATAGTTTTATTTGGGATGTCAAACACCTCTAGATATTAGTTTTAAATAAAATAATTAGAGCTATTTTCGAAAAATTTGTAATTCAAAAAATCACTCTTCAGTAAACTACCTTTAATTGAGGTCTAGAATCAAAGTAAAAAAAAGTATCGTGGTATAAGCCTTTAAAATATTGATATCAACTCTGAC
This sequence comes from Timema poppense, assembly GCA_902141375.1. Classification (NCBI taxonomy): domain Eukaryota; kingdom Metazoa; phylum Arthropoda; class Insecta; order Phasmatodea; family Timematidae; genus Timema; species Timema poppense. The sequence goes on along the minus strand of CABFOV010006051.1, from coordinate 18,476 downwards.
CAAAATCTATTAAACCATTTCGACTTTATGGTCAGGAACAGACAGACAGAATACCTGAATCCCCTTTTATGGGTAAGGACACACATACAATTTTAAGATTCATCAAAACCTTGAGATAAAAAATGTTAAAGATTACAATACTTTATCTTGATATGAGAAAGTAGTAAAGGGGATTTCCTGAGATGTTTGACTATTATCTTTTGGCATAGTCATTTGAACTAAAGTTAACTGAATATTAAACAAAATTGCAACTAATAAATTGTAAATTTCAGTTTTAAGCGTTTAGTTCAACTTAATCAACGATTTTTGATATTTAAAGTTGACCTGGCGGTCCAGGGGTAAGGCGTCAGACTTCTATGCTGGCGTCCGGGGTTCAATCCTCGGTCCCGGCAAAGATTTATCTGATTACCAAACCCTTCCTTCACCTCTGATAAGACATCTTGTGAATGTGAGGAATGCCAGGTCTCCACCGTGGTTCGGATTCAACGTTAAACTGTAGGTCCTTCATTTCATCTCACAATCACCCTACCATTACAAATTAGCGTAAGTGCGTATAACCCGAACGGGTAGTAAGACGCGGTGCTAATAATAATAATAATAATAATAATAATAATAATAATAATAATGATAATAATAATAATAATTTATATTTAAAAGAATAACTTTTATCTATTTACTTTAATATGAAAATAAATGTTTTGTATATCTTTTAGGTAATTTGTTGATACACTTTATATAGCTACTAAAATTACTATTATAAGGTTCTTAACTTTCACAACTAATACAACACTATCCGTAGAAGTGGGTAGGTGATCTAAGACGTTGAAATATTGGGGTTCAATTCCCAGCTTAGCCCACAAAATGTCGGTTTCCTTGTACATGTGTGTATTACATCCTCTCTTCAATTCCAAGAAAGTACTTTTTCTCTAAGCTACCCTAATTAGCAATAAGTTTGGGATTAAGTTGCTAATAAAGCTTGATTTGAACCTATATATTAATAATAATGATGAAGGAGTTCGGTTTGAAAGGGAATCTAATAGGTCAATGGGGAAGAAGTGTCTTACGTTGTGTTGGGCATGTTGAGAGGATGGGTATGGATCGACTGACGAAGCAACTATATGAAGGTAGAGTGTGTGAATAAAAAGTAAGGAGTAGGCCATGTAAGACATGGCTAGATGTTGTAGACGAATGTGTGAAAAAGATAAACATTAGGAGTTATAACAATAATTGAGCACGTTTGACTCGGTGTATGAATGTTGTTGAAGCGAATGGAGTATGCAAGGATAAGGCAGTTTGGAGAAAGTTAGTGAGGGTGGATTAATTACTGAGTATATGTTTTTAGAGCTATATGTACAGTTTATTACTTACCCTGTAAGAGAACTGCGTGATTATCTAAGTATTCTATTAATAATATTTAAAACATAATTTCAATCTCTTTGAGAACAGTAATTTATTTGAACTTGGGGTATTTATTCTGCACTTTCTTACTCAGCTGAATATATCAACAACGACTTATAAACTAATTTAGCTATCAGAAACCACACCCACCCCCCTTTTGTGGCATGAAGGAAAGTTGATAATATGTCAGTGTTTTTATATCAAAACTTGTTTTGGTTAAAATTAATCAAATATTGATTCAGTACAAACATACATTTTAATTTGCTTCTCATGGTGATATAAATAGTTGTAGAATATCAGTCATGAGCATAACAGCAGTACAAGAAGAAAAAAAGTCGTCATTAAATTCAAGGACACCCTTGACAGATATTCAAGAACTGTTGATATTACCACGTGAAGAAAATTAAACTCTAGGTTTGTAATGAAGCAACGTTTTATTTATTTTGAACTAAAAATTATTTTTATACAAATACTGCAAAAACACATACATTTTCTCGCGTCCCTTACACTCCCACCTTAACCATATATTCATTTATTCATACATATGAAGGAAGATCGGGATTCGATTCCAGTTGGATGAACTAGTGGTGGTTTTCCTTAAATGGTTTCCCGCTCTCACTTTACGCAAATATGGATGCACTTCCAATAAATTAAACCTTCCCAATCCATAACCCATTAATGTAACTAGGGCATAGGCGTATAACCTGAACATGTAGTAAGACGTAGTGCTAGATAAATTAGTGTTTTTAAGAAATTCCATTTTAGGACTTAAGCCTATATACAAGAATAAAACAATTTATTAAATTAAGCTTAGGAATAATTATATAATTACATTGAATTAGTAAGTTATAATTGTTTGATTATTCAAAGCATAATCATTTTCTATAAATAATTGTTAGATTTGTTGACCTAATTTTTCTAGAAATGTTATTTTCTATGTGACTTGAATCTACCAAGGAAATAAATATAACATAGTATGGATATTCCATAATATTCAATCTTATGCATTTAAAATTTTGTGTATTATATATGATCAAAATTCTTTGATTCATTATTTATGCTAAAATTCCTAATATCCTGCCAGCCAACAGTGGTGCGAGGACCACATTTTAAGAAACACTAGTCAAAGTTGCCATTTTAGAAATAAACTAGTCTGACGATGACGGGAATATCGGGGTTCAAATCCCATTCGGATGTACTGAATTTTTTCCCTAAGTGAGTTTACCCTTTTTCTTCCACTCAAATGTGGGTACAATTATTTTAAATTAAACATTCCTAAATCTTAACACAATAGTACACATACGCATAGCTCAAACGGTAATACACTGTGCTAAAAACAAAGATTGATTTTTGACCCATCAAACCCAGAATCCTTAACAGAAATAATTAGCTTCAATTAGGTTAAGGATTAGGACCAAAATTGATCAAAATAAACATTTTTATTATTTATCGCTACCCCCTTTTTTCTCCGTGAAGTCTCGGTATAATTTTATATTTGACACACACACACACACACACACACACACACACACACACACACACACACACACACACACACACACACACACACACACA
>CABFOV010006051.1:0-15399 GCA_902141375.1 Timema poppense | reverse complement strand
CACACACACACACACACACACACACACACACACACACACACACACACACACACTATTCAATATTCAATCGAACATTGAGTTCTCGCATTGGTTGTGAGTTTAAATATACAGGAGTTCAATTTCATAATAAATTAATAATTTAAATCTAGAGTGAGTCACATCATCGACCGATATACTATTTTAATTGCGAATATATAAATTGGGTCAAACTTTTTAATCATCTAGAAATAACTTATTTATATTCTCATTAACAACAGCTTATTGTTTGAATAGTAATGTTAGCAAACTCTGTGCAATACTAAAACCAGGACCCCCAAAAATTGAAGATGTGTTGTTTTGTAAACTAACTAATTTAATATAATAAAATATAATATAAAATATCTCTCTTCTTAGTATAAAGTAGAATATTTAGTTATTTAATGGGTTTTTACTATTAAATAAGAAAATTAAAATAACTACAAAAGTATAATTGGATTCGCCGTTTCCTTGTGAATAAAACGATGCTAATGAATTTGTAATGATTTGCTTTAATAAATAAAATACAACGTATTATATGATAAGGTGCTAAGGCGCTATTACTGTTTTATTTTTGGACTTTTCAAGAAAATGGTCGGATTAGATAGATTTCTTGAACTTGAGTAATTATCATAGTACGTTGGTTAGCCAATGATGAACTATAAATATTAGCGGTATAAACAAAAATGTAGATTTAATTTTTTTTTTGTTAAATCTCAATAATAGAGAGAGACTAGAGAGCCAACTCTAAAATAATAACTGTTATCTCTTATGATATAGAAAATTACAAAATTTTGCACAGATTAGTTGTCCATTAACAAAGAGATTATTCAACTTTTGCATGAACAATTTTGTTGAATTTGCTTACACTTGGTTTGGTTTCTAAGTGAAAAAATCGATTTTCACATGGTATAAAGTATCTTGAAAAGGACTGGAATGCCAATGATACGTGATGTAATGATTTTATTTGTCGTTGTTGTCGTTGTCGATAGTGAGTACGGCTTTCTCCCCCCTCTATATCTTTGTTGTGTTGTACATTCAGCCGCTCATGTAAATCAGTCAGTTGTCATCGAAATTTGAATTGAGTTTCATCATTGTATAAGGAGATCCCCTAACGTTTAGCTAATGTTGGTATAGCCGGTGTTCATGTACGCGTTTAATATCGGAAGTTCAATTATTATACCCGAAGTAAATGCAACTTCCACTGAACAGCGCAATTATTCACATTAAGGTGCGGCAGAAGTGAGCGCGAGTAACTTAACAGTTTTTATAGCATTACACCTTTTTGGCCAAAATAAATCAAATATTTCTCCAATAGCAACATAGAATTTAGTTTTCTGCACATGCTAATACCAACCAATCTTGAATATCTGTCAAAGGTATCCTGGAATTTTGTCAAAACCATTTTCTCTTTATTTAATTTTTTTTGACAAATTTCCAGGACAACCTTGACATATATTCAAGATCTGTTGATATTAGCATTTGCAAAAAACTAAACTCTATGTTTCTAATAGAGAAAAATTTGATTTATTTTGGCCAAAAAATGTCCATTCTATAAAAACTGTAAAAAATGTTTGCGCTCCCTTCTGCAACACCTTAAGCTTCCATATTTGCTATCTCTTGCGAACATTGGTTACTTCCTGTTAGAGCCACAACATTCTCCTATCCAGACCCATAAATACCCAAAAAACCCTACCCGACATAATTTTATATTTATATTCAAGAAGGTGTCACAAGGTGAACACGATATCAACAGCTGAGATAATATTTTGTAACACCAATGGGTATGTTGGAGCTAGAATACTAAGTTGGTGTGTTTGAGGTGGTTATTTTCCTAAGTTGGTTCCTCTCCTGCCTCAAATATTCGGGTAAATTTCCTTTAAGATAAACCTTTGTAATTCCTATCTCATTAATGTATATATACTGGTCTGAGCCTAAAAATATACATATATATATATATGTAGATATAGATAACATTTTACTATGTATATAAAATATAGCAAAATGTTATCAATGTTCACAGCAAAAAAAGGGTTTTTGTATTTTATGAAATGCTCTTGGTATGAAAATTGGACTTTAGTTCCAAAGTGATGTGGATTATACACACGCCCCTCACGTCAGTATTTATTTTTCAGTACTGCGTCTAAATAGTGTACTTCTATGAGCTATACGCGTATATATATATATATATATATGCTTATTTCTCTAAAATACATCCAAGGGGCAGCTGGAGATTATATGACTAGACGTATGAATATATGAAAGTAGATTAAGTAATTTTTATAGGGATGGGACCGTTCCTATGAAAATAGGGCTGTAAATAGTATATCTTGGTCAAGCTTTTTAAACATACTCAAGTCTCTCGAAAGTAAACGTCCTAATATAATTTTTTATCTATTTCCTGACGTTCGTATACAGCCAGGTATAAAGAAAATGCTTTTGAATATGATTGGTCGTATCAAAACAGCACAAATACATTGCCTTACAGATAACAAACATAAACAAACCTTTTTTAATTAAGAATTTTTAAATTTTAAAAATATAGCTTATTAAAGCTCTTTTAAAACATTTTTTAACCTGATTAAAACGTTACCAGATTTGAGTAAGGCAGTGGCGTGGTGTGGAGTGTTAGCAGGTTAAGCATTTTGTTGAATTTGTACATAGGCCCTATCATATTATGTTATTTCCATTTTTTTTCCACTTGACTAATCACACATAGGTTCTGCTTGACATATATCTCATTAGAATGGTATTTTCGTTGACACCTGACCAATAAGTGTCATATCACAGATACAGTTTCAACTAATTCTGCTTACTCTGGCAACACTTCACGATAAACCACAGGAATAAATATTTATAAAATAAACGAATTATTTATAAACTACTGGTGCATAGTTACAGCGTTAACTGCATATTGCCTCGATAAAAAATATTTGAAACTTTTTATGGGACATCAAAAGTTATATAGAATGACCCCTCGCTCGACTTTATAGCTTAAAGTTTACTCGTCGAAAGCTTTCTAGAGCTCTTTAGCTCTAGGTGTCGAGCTTTAAGCATAACGTATATTTATTTTCTGTCACACTAAGATAGTCATTTAAAATGACGTAATTTTGTAGGGACATATAATTCTATTTAATCTTTTAGAAAATTAAATATTTTTTTAAAATATAATTTAGTGTAAATATATTGCTTTTTTAGGAAATAATTAATAAAGGGTTGACACATTTTTTTTCCCGTATGGTCAAGGGTGCCTTAATATATAAGAATGGTAAAATTATATTTGGCACTCTAACAACACAAAGTTTCAATGAATATCAATACAAAGGTTGGATATCATTATCCGTGTGGAGGAGACAATGATTCAATTAGTTTTAGTTAGCTGATAAATGACACCCAGTCACTGGAATCCAATCCAGGACCGTACTGAAAGTACTGCGATTACAATTATTAGCAACCTTTACGTTGTATTTGCTTCAATTACGATCTTGTATCGTATTTCTGGCAACCCGCCTCGGTGGCGTAGTTCGCTAACGCGCTATTTTCATGTTATGCAAGACTGCCGAAGACGGGGAGATCGAATCTCGATCGGGTGAACTTGAGGTGGCTTTTCCTAAATGATTTTCCACTCTCTCTTCACGCAAATATGGGTTCACTTCCTCTAAATTCAATCTTCCCAATTCATAATACATTAGCGTAATTATTACTGAAGCATATACACCGAACGGGTAGTAAGTCATGGTGCTACGTATATATATATATAATTGGCAGCATAATAGCTCTCCCAAGTCGCAGATGGCTGGGATATCTGGTAACTCGCCATACTATTGGTCACTCATATGTGCCTGACTATTCCCACACGTACATCACAGACACAGCCTTAAATTATGAGTAAAGAAGGACCCCTAAGAGTGGGGTGAATTCTGGATATCTCAGTGGTAAGGTATTGGCATGCTAAGTTAAAGATTCCGTGTTTGATTCCCGTGTGCAGGTGTCATTTTTCAACTAATTTAAATAGATTAAATTATAGACAAAGTTTCAAGGTAAGCTAATTATATGGTGAAACTTTTAAAATAGGCGTAGCATATTACAAATACTGGGTTGAAATATTAACTTAATTTATTGAACAAGAGTATAAAAGTGAATTTTTATTTCTTTAAAATAAGTTATTTAGACCAATTTAAAAAAAAAATTGGGTCTAAAGTTTCTTGTTGAAATTTCAATAAATCACATTAAAGTATTACAATTGAATGAGGTGCACACGTTTTTTTTCTAATAAAATGTAGATCCTTGTGAAGAAATTTGAACGCCTGTGTCTCTTGAATAAATAAATAAGCTCGAGAACTTGTCAAAACTGGCCTGGTTTACAAGGCTAAGTTTATCTCTCAAGCAGAACATTTTATCTAGTGACAAAAAAATTCTGTAAAATATGCCAGAATGAGTTTGAAAAAATACATAGGCCATCAAATAAATGTTTGTTCCACTCGCGGCTAATTACGATAAAAGTAAACATGATACTGAACATATAATTATGTGTATCCTGATTTTTGTAGGAATAACAGTGTCTGGTAGTTACTAAATATACTTAAACCATTTTAATAGATTCATACATAAAGTCATGTTATTTGCGGCTGTCACGTTTGATTAATATTATCAATACCTTTAAAATAGCACAAATAATATTATAGAATGTTATCAATGCTGGCCGCAAAAAATTGTTTTAATTGTTTCGAATGTTTTTCCAACCAAAATAAAGGTTAGATATTTAATATAAACTGAAAAAGATATAACAAAGTAAACATACTACTACGGTTGATTTATCTTAAATAACAGTAACTAAGAGATATTTTGGCAATTTACATGTTAGACGTGCATAAAGAATAAGTTTGCACTCTGGTTAGCTTAGAGCCATTCTCATCAAGTTTGGTTATTTATTTAGTATGTATGTGTGATAAGAAATAGTAGGGGTAAAACAATCCCACTCGATTTCAAGATAAGTTAAGAAATAAAATATGTTGAATCGTCATTTGAAAGAACAAATACTTTACAACTGGAAGAAAAATGAAGACATTCTTATACTATCATAAAAAAAATATCATTTCTGTATAGAATGTCTGTATGTTTGTTTTCCAACTGTCGCCGTTTGACATTTTATTTCCAATACAAAAAGAGCACAATCCTCATAAAATATGACGCTCACAATCTTGATGTAAGAAACATATGACGCGATATACATGTGATAGCTCAACTAGTCCTAAATAAAAACTGACATTTCTCAACGATGCGTTATCCGGCCACGTGGTGTAGCGGTAAGGGCACCTGGCTACGAGCTTAGGAGTCCCGGGCTTGATTCCCGGCTGATAACTTGGCCATTTTTTCTCTTAAGGGGAATTATCCCAACGGTCCTCAGGGGTTGATAAATTAGGCTTAAGTTAGTTTTAATAGTCCCCCCACCTCCATATTAAATATCATTACATCATATTATTGCGGATACGACGTATAGGCTAGTTCCTTAAGTTTACCTTAGAAAACACTCTCTGCCACCAGCGTCTAATATATACACATAAGGCGACCTAACCAGATGTCATGTCCCTCCCGATCAATAATCTTATGAGATAAAAAAAACGGTGCATCAAGCACATTATTACCTTTTTCCAGGCTTCCATGACATATAATCCAATTACAATTATTATTGTTCAAATGTAGGCAAAGGGAAATTCACTAAGAATTCACATAATATTCGACAAATTTCAATTCGTGTAAAATTATTATTATTATTATTATTATTATTATTAGCACCACGTCTTACTACCCGTTCGGGTTATACGCACTTACGTTAATGTGTAATGGTAGGGTGATTGTGAGATGAAATGAAGGACCTACAGTTTAACGTGGAATCCGAACCACGGTGGAGACCTGGCATTCCTCACATTTACAAGATGTCTTGTCAGAGGTGAAGGAAGGGTTTGGAAATCAGATAAAACTTTGCCGGGACCGAAGATTGAACCCCGGCCGCCAGCATAGAAGTCTGACACCTTACTCCTAGACCGCCAGGTCACCAATTCGTGTAAAACAATGACCATCTATATATTTAAATTAAATTAAATTTTCAAAGTTATTGCTATACATTTTTAATATATTATAATAACCATCATAAATATACATATAAAAATAAACGTTCTCGGCCTTAAATTGTTACAATAAAAATCCATGTTTAAATGGCACGAGTTGGAAATTACTAGCCCTTTAAAATGACACTTGTGTGTGGTTTATTCACAAATGCGCCGGCCGATAAACATGTCAGGCAACTTTTTCTACAGTTTTGTTTTGCTAGAGCACCTACCCAAGCACATTTCAGGCAAACACGACACGATACCATCACAACCATTAAAGGTGAAGGGGAAAGTTAAAGTTGAAATTTTAAATATATTAATGGAACACAATTTTTACAGATCAAGGGAGTTAATATTAAATTGTAAATGTTTTAAAATTCAAAACATTATATTTATAACTTTTCATTTATTTCATATTCAGTTCATGACACATTATTTTAAAGGGGATATGCTTCGGTGGCTGAATGGTCTAAGGCGTCAATCTCGCAATATAATAGTTTGCCGATAGCGACGGTGAGATCGGGGCTCTATCTTGGTCGAGTGTACAGAGGGTGGTTTATATTAAATGGTTATTCATTCTCCCTCCACGCAAATTCGGGTACACCTCCTCTCATTTCCAACTACCTCATCTTTAGCTCACTATCGTAATTATTTCATATGAGTATAACCTTAACAGGTAGGTAGTAAGAGGCGGTGCTAAAAAATGAAAAATATATGTTTTATAGAGCTACCTAGTCTATTTTATGATATAGGAGTCATTAGACTAATTAAAAATAATAGTTGAATAAGTTTGAATTAAAAATAAGATTTAAGGGTTTATTTTAGAACACGGATATTTCGTAAATTAATCTAACTAAATAAACCACATGAGGCTTTAAGAAAAATACTCAATAGTGGCGCCAGAAAATTACGTTCTTATCAAAAGAGTAGAGAAATATATATATATATATCATGTGAGATTGGTCCAATGCTCTAATTAACAGTTAATAGTCTATGTATTCCTTTTAAAGTGAACATGTTTATTCACGAAAGAAAGAACAAGATTTTAAAATTGCTTCACAAATCAATTAATATGCAGATGTGTTTAGAAATTGTTGATTTCCGATAATATGGCTTGGGGAAGGGCTGGTAATAAATAGCATTTGGAACTCGACAATTTTTTTTAAAATCCTATCATGAATGGAAAGAGGTACTTTTTGCTTGGAGTGTGAAAGTGTTTCGAACTTTTTTTTTTTTTTACAGCAAGTACGTAGGGTATAAGCAGCTTACTCAAACACAGACCTAAAACAAACACAACAAACTGAAACAGAAGCGTTAAATATAACTACTTAGTTACACGGAATGGGTGGCCTACAATTTCACAGATAAGTGGTTTAGGCTCTCATTTGGGATCCAAACCCTGACTATCAGATCCTAAGTCAAGGTTGACGGAAAATAGATTTAGTCTACAGAGTAACGGAAGCTACGATAAGGGTTCAAATATATTATTAATATTCTTACAAATTTTAAAATAATAAGAACGATACCCACTTTGGTGGCCTCATAGTATGAGGCGTCACTCTTGTAGTAGACTAGTCTGCAGATTATGTGGAGATCAGGGTTCAAATACCGGTCGGGTGTACTGAGGGTGTTTTTTATTAAATGGTTTTCCACTCTACCGTCAAGCATATGCGAGTACACTTCATCTAAATTCAACCTGCCTCACCCCTAACTCTTTAGCATAAATAGTATATATATGTGTATAATCTGAACGGGTAGTAAGACGTAGTGTTAATTTAAAAAAATATGATTGAGACCCGCTTAGATGGCCACATGGTCTAAGACGTTACTCTCGCAGTAGACTAGACTGTTGATGACGGGGAGATAAGGGTTCAAATCCCGGTCGGGTGTACTGAGGGTGTTTTTTCCTAAATGATTTTTAGTTCTACCTACACGCAGAAGGGTGTACACTTCTTCTAAATTCTACCTTAAAAAAATAATGAGGAAAGACAAGTATGATAGGAATGTGTCGTAACCAATCTATCTGTAACCGCTCTTTTTATATATAGCGTAAATATAGCAGTTAGTAGATAATAGTTTATTATTTAGGGTCTTTGTGGGCAATTTCTTAGCCAATGACTATATTAGCACACGACATACACCTTAACATAAAATATATACAACTAGTCAATTTAATTAGTTATATCGTACCAATGTTTCATGTTTCAATCTTTCCAGGAATCGAACCCAGGAGCCCTTACTAAATAAGACACATGCACTACAGGAATGACCTGAGAGTTTGGACTTTATATAGTATAGAATATAGATAGAAGACTAGAAGAACAGATGGCTAAATAACTAAAAGTTTCGGATGAACAAATGAAGAGAAGGGGAAGGAAATGATCGGGAAACACAGAGAATGAGATAGGAGAAGAGAGAGAGAGAAAGGGAGGGTATTCTATAATGTAAGAGAGAGACAGATAAAACAGATTGTTTGACTTATCAAGCCTTGTCGTAGCCAGTGAAGAGGAAGACAATTAGGACAAATGGCAAACTCCGACACAGAGCAGAGTCCTTCGTCAACTCCACCCTCTCACTCCCTCCTTGTGGGGGAGGTTTATCGTAAAAAGAAGGAGGTGGGAGGTAGGGCGGCATAGACATTAGGGTGTGTCCAATTTATAACGGGAACGAAGTTCAATACGCCAGTGTTCAAGGAATAGAGAGTTAGAAACATGATTTTGGGATCGTGTATTTGGTTTACTTAAAAGAGCGACTCCTAATAAATAGATCAATACAACAATTAAATCAAAACTAAAAATGTCCTTTCAACCCCCGAAACGTTAAGAACGGCTAGTGCTTGCTTGGATAATTTTGATCAAAACACACTTCGGTGCCGCATGGCTTAGGGTGCCACTCTCGACTTGACTACCGATGATAGAGAGATCGGGGTTCAATCTCAATCGAGTGTACTGAGAATGGTTTTCCATAGATGGTTTTTTACTTTACCTACACAAAAACGTGTGCACACTTACTCTAAATTAAACTTATCTCATCCTTAGCACATTAGAGCAATTATAACATAGACGTATAGCCAGAATGGGTGTTAAAAAATGTTACCAACTAAAAAGAAAATATAAAGTGGTTAGTCATATAATTTACAGAAAAATATCAGCTTTTTTAGTGATAGATTATGAGCAAATTGTTACATTGTCAAATAAGATCTTCGTTTATAAATGGTTATTAGTTAAGATACTGTCTGAGCTAGTACAAGCAAGTTAGATTTTTTAAATGACTCTGCCGTTTTAAACTTAGCTTTCAAACTCATTCCCTTAATTTATATATAATACTAGAATTTGCCTGAGAGGAGCTGGTCTGTAGTACTTTATCTTCCATGTGGAGAGCACTGCTGTGCTTTTATCTACTTTGAGATTCATCCTAAAGTTGGTCAACCCTCCCCCCCCCCTTCCAACTGCATTAGGTGAATCTGGAGTCTCATTTCCACCGGCTGCCCTCACCCCGAATCTGCTTCTAGAGCCGTGTCTTCCGAACACAGTGCAAGTGTCTGAGGAATTAAGAATGTCATTCTCATACAGACTGAAAAGAAGAGGGCCCACGAGGGAAGCCTGTGGCACTCCATCCTGGATGCTTCTGACTTGGGACGTGGTGTTCCCAAAGGTAGTGGAGAAGGTAGGGCAGGAAAGATAAGATTGAACAACCTTAACTAGGAAGGTCTAGAGAAAGGGGTTTGAAGAGGAGTCCTTCGTGCCAAACACGGATAAAGGTTTTTGACACGTCATGGAAAAATGATGTTGAATGTTGATGTTGAAGTTCCTCGTGACCTGCTCGACCCGGTGGATCAGCTTGTGGGACCTGTCTGGTCCGGAAGCTGAATTGTTCGTCCACCAACATGCCCCCCTCCTAAATACGCCTTGTCAGTCTCGTCAGTAGCAGTCTTTCGAACACCTTGCCCAAACAGTCAATCAAGCCGATCGGATGGTAAGACGAAGATAGGGCCGGGTCCTTACCCGGTTTTATGAAAGAAAGGATGTTGGCATACTTACAGTGCTCAGGAAAGTTTCTCATGAGCAGGATGGCGTTGAATAACTCCACGAGGAAATTTATCATCTCAAGGGGCAGGGTTTTGAGGACCACATTTCTAATGCCATCCGGTGTGAGGGCCTAGTTTAAGCTTAGAACCGCTAACGCCCACGACATTTTTGTCGCGTTTGTGGATTTGGGTTCATCTAAGGATCTGTAAGAAACCACAATGATGACTTTCTTTACGCACGCTATATGCACCGGTTATGATGGATCGTCAGTTGGTACAAATCGCACCTCTAAGTGCTCAGCAAGAGCATCGGCCTTCTCTTGGTCGGAATTGGCCACCCCGTTTCATCCGACGATCAGCAGTATTGGTGCAGGAACCTAAATCAATTTCCTTGTCATCTGCCACAAAGACCTGTCCTATACGTACAGGATTTCAAACTTGTCCTCCGGTATTCTTGGACCATCTCGCGAACCGCATGGACTTTGCGGTTCCAGTTGGCCGTGTCTACCGGGTCCCTTGATGTTTGGTAAACCTTCTTCAGCCAATTTTTCTCCCGAACGTGCCTGAGAATAGAATCGGTTAAGGAGGCCTATGTTGCTCTCTTAGGACGGTGCCTTGGCGTCGAATCTTTGAGTGCTCCCTTGATGGAAGAAGTTATTAACTCCGCACCGTCATCGATTTCTACTACCTTTCGAAGGTAGGGGTGGGTTCCGACTTATCTCTCAACACATTTGCGAACCTGTTCCAGTCCGTCCACCTTAGGTTACGTTTTTTGGGAGGGTCTGTAAAGGACACGACGCGTCCCAGGTTCACAAGAACGGGATTGTAATTTGAGTCCAACCCTGCTAGAGATTTCAGAACCAATCGACGTCTGATCCCTCTGGTTACAACGAAGTCTAGGAGGACGTTCGGGTGGCAAATAGGATTTTAAGGGAAGTATGTGTGGATGGAGGTGGGAGGGCTGGATACCACCAGGCCATGTTGATCCATAGTGTCATGGAGCAATCCACCACGAACATATCATAATCCTAGAGCCCCAGGAAGGGTGTTTTCCGTTGAAGTACCCACTGATTAAAACAGGTGTGGTACCTCGAAGAAACGTCTCCATGTCTGCTTAAGTTGCCCGTCGAACTGGCGCGGCGGTGTTGAGGGAAGTAGAGAGAGATGAGGCGCACGGAACCGGTAGAGGTCAACAGTTGGATAGTCGATGTTTCCATGTGTTGGAGGGGAGGAAGTGAAATGACGTTATGGTTGAGGCTCCTTCGGACCAAGACGGCCGTCCCACCCCTGGCCACATCCCCCACCCGGTCATTCCAATGACAAATGAGCTCAGGCAAAGCGAACCTCGTTGTGGACCGCCTCTGGGTTCCTCCTAACAGCATTACATAGACACGACCTTCTTCCTCGAGACTCCGTTAGAGTTCCAGAGTGTGACCGTGAGCTCCTTCATCACTGGTGGTCCTCTATTCGGGTGTGCTGCCATGGAAGACCAGGTTGAGGATGATATGATCCAGGACCAGGTGGCCACGGTTGCAGGTACTTTAGTATATTTTTTATAAAAATGGGTCGCCAAGTGTTTAGAAATCATCCCTACCAAAAAAAATAACTTTAAGATTTGTTATGTTACACACTTAGAAAGTAGAATATGTTCTTTTGCGTGTAATTTGTTTATTTTGTATTATAAAAGTATTGTGTACACAAGTTTTGAGCTACTAGAAAAATGAACTTTTTTGTAGTATTTACATTAAATATAAAAATATTGAAGGTATTTAAATTTACTTGGCACAAGCCATTATACGTTTCAAAATATTTTGTTACTATCATTTATTTTGTGTTTGTAAAGTATGTAATGTATAGTATTAAGTTAAAAGTGCAAACATACTTTTATTTTATATATAATTGTTGATAAGTGATAATAGTTTTTTGTTGGTGTTGTGCTGAATTAGTTACTAAAATTGTATTTGAAATATGAATATCTGTGTTTGTGAACAACTTTTTTATATCACTTCTATTATATTTGCAAAATATTTCTCATAAATTTGATATCAACAACATAATATCCGTTGTAAATACTATCAATATAGATGTAAAAGCTTGTGTATTTTTTGTAGAGGTTTCAACCAGGTATACATTTTTAGCTAGTATTGTTTAGGGCAGATTATATTGCGAATGTATTTGTCAAACCTATTTATATTTATAATTTTTTTTCATGTGGAAAATCAACCAACAAAAAGTAAATGTATTCTGTTATTATTACTCTTTAGAGTGCAGTCGATTTGGCGATCAAGTAAGAAAGAAAATATTAATTTGTGCATTCATGATTTGTTTGTTGATATTTCCAAACACCTCGTTGCCAAGAGAATTAGAAATAAGATTTACACAGAAGCAGTTAATATAATTATTTTAATTGTTACAAATTTAAAACGTAGATGTAGCCACACCGTTTTTTAGACAATGCTTCGCTCGTTGATGAACTAGCGTGATAATATGTAGTTTACCCTCTATTATTAAAGATAAGGAGTACATCAGAAGGAGTCCCATCTCAATCCAACGAGTACTTTTTGAGTTTAATGTAAATAACCAGAATGAAATCGAAAGTACAGACGCATTTACAGTTTTATTAAATGTATTGATATTTAACTTTACTATTATCTCCAAAACATTTTTAGTAAAATCTTTAACAAGTGCTTTTGAACTAAGAACTATTTTTTAAGCGAAGAATGTTTTAAAATAGATTATCTAATTATTATTTCAAGTGAAGAATGTTTTAAAATAGGTTATATAATTATTATTTCACCATCACGCCACCAAGCTAAAAATAACATAATATACGTTATTTTATAAACATTTTAAAAGTGTTGATATGTCGTATGATGACAAAATCGTTAAAAAGTAAACCCAGAAATAAAAAGCTATTTATACTAACCATTAAATAATAGGTCTAGAATTATTAATTTGTAAAAATCAATAACCTTATTTTGATTATTATCGTCTACTTGTTACTTTTGTTGGTAATTTTTAATTTGCAAAAAAATTGAACAATAAATAATCGATATTGAATTACACTTAGAAAAAAGTATTTGTTAATGCCATTGAAGCGTATTAAGTCCATAACTATAATATAATTGAGGCTTAGTATGAAGAGAACGCTTTTTAAACATATGCAAATTAAGTGAACAGTTTAATGCTCGATCCTGAAAATAATAATTTTAATTCAAATACTGGCCTCAAAAACCTTCAAACCAAACAAAAATTGGTAAATAAACTGATTTACTGTTTATATGTGCATATTTTAACCAAACATATTTTTCCGGTCGAGTATTTAAACAATTGTGCACCCATTAAATAATTAAGAAGATATATTCATAAATGGAGCTTTAATTAATATAAATTATTTACGAAAGGATTATAAATATAGTGAAATGGAGCAATTTAATGATTAGTATCATAAATAATATCTTTCACGTCCCAAATAATATTTAATCGTTAACTTAATATTTTTTATTTAAAAATAAAAATATGCTAATATAATTTAAAATTTGTGAAGCTATAAATGATTATTTTAATGTTATAAACATTAACATTCCATAAACAATGTTCGTCTCGCATATAATTTTATCATGAGCAGCGAATATTTTTACTTTATCGGCCCTTCAACGCATCCCACATTATTGAATGATTAATTGCTTGTTTATAAAAACGAAACAAAAAAAATTGCGTTTATTTGTCATACTTTGAAAAACACGGTGCTGGTGGCTAATAAATACAATTGGGATGAGGCTATGGTTTTATATTTTTCCTTCACTAAAATTCTGGTACATTTTCTGTAAATTATTATTTTCTCATCACTTCCCTAATAGTGTAAATATGTGGATAAAATAAACAAATAATAAGACGTGGTGCACGCACGCACACATAGCAACACAAATACACGCACATGCACATAGTAACACAAACATATACATAGACACATATACACACAGCAATACAAACATATATATATACACATATACACATAGCAATACAAACATATACACACAGAAATACAAACATATACATATACATATACATATACACACAGCAATACAAACATATATATATATATATATGTATGTATATATATATACACATATACACATAGCAATACAAACATATACACACAGCAATACAAACATATACATAGACACATAAACACATAGCAAAACAAACATATATATAGAAACGTATACACACAATAACACAAACATATACATAGACACATACACATAGTAGCACAAACATATACATAGACACACATACACACCCCAACACAAACATTTACATAATAATTAGTAGATAGTATTGTACTGTTTGGAACTAAAATTATTTTATTTGGTATTAATACAACAATAGTTATATTTTTGTCTTAATTTTTAAATCACTTCACCAGCTACATTAATGAGCAAAGAAACATTTCCTTGCATTAGGAAATATTATTTTATATAATAAAAGTACATTTAAAGTTTGAGTAAAAATGCACCATATCAAAGAGCTCTAGCTTGTTTTTAAAAAAACCCGTCTGGTACAAGAATAATGAGGAATGCGGAGTAATGGGCATGAAGTCATGCTCTAAGTAGGGTACTGCAGAGAAGCTACTTTCGGAATTCAATTTCCATAGCATCAACCCAGTTCGCCTTGTAAACTAGGGTTGCTACCCTCCGCCCCCCTCCCCCTCCCCCCAAGACGCAGCCATTCACAACCATGTGTACACTTAGTTCAAATAATGGGGGGAGGATAGGGCTTTAAGGAGTGTGGGTAAGGGGGTGGAAGGGAGTCGCACAACAAAGTTGAGTCTAGGATGGGATGGTCTGGCACCGCATTGCATCTTATTTACATAGGATGCAAATCATGACAACAAAACAAGTTTTATCTAGCGGAACGCATCTTGGTGCCCGTTTAGGGATGTCTACAACCTACACCAATTAATCTAAGGCTACAGGACCAGTAAAGAGAAAATGCTAGAAAATTAATGTGAGGTCCGGTCTTCTGGGTCGGAAATAGAATATATCAATTATATAGCCGTTCATTACGTCAAATTAAGAAACGCGAAACAAGAATTAGTGGGACCATGATCTCCGACCAGGTACTTCCATGTTAGAGTAAAATGCTGGCTATGAGCAGATTGGGGGTTCAAATCCCGGTTTGTTATTAGCGAGTGTGGTTTTTCCTTAAATGATTTACCACTCTCTCTCCACGCAAATTTGGACA
>CABFOV010006049.1:18112-37582 GCA_902141375.1 Timema poppense | reverse complement strand
AAACTCACTGTAAAACATTGTGTATTTTCTTTTATTATATTATTATGCCCGTGCGAAGCCGGGTTGGGCTGCTAGTTTATAAATAAACCATTAATTTGGTTTAAATAATAATTTGACCTATTTCATTAATAAAATGTGCTAAATATATGATCAAACTTTCTCTTATCTGTATTTGAATATGTTTATTTTTTAGGCTTGATACTATTCTTATTCAACTCATTTCTCACCCGGTTCACCAATGACGGTCATTTTTTTTAAATGGCACCTACTAAATATACTTTCTTAGAAAATATGGCATACAACACCGCTTTCCCACTAAATCAACACTGAGGAACTCAAATATAATACCAAAAATCATGTACGATGAAAAAAAAAAGTCATTTCCTTAATGCAAGTTGAATTTCTCTAATGGGAAGATTTTAGATAGAAAACAGATGAATGGAGGTGCTGGATGAGAACGAAACAATTTAAATTCTTTTAATTACAACATTAATGCAAAAGCCAAAATACATATTACAAAATTATAAATTATGATAAAAGATAACAACGTGATTTTATTAATTTATAACCCAGCATTATCACAGCCATCACACTTGCATAGGGCTGTGCACATGAGCTGTCCTGAACGGCATGCACACCTATTCAAACAACCATTATGACAGTCACTCTGGATTATAACCCTACATCCTTTGCTAGCCTGTGGCTGAGTTATCCACTTTGGCTCCCAAGTATTGTTTCACCATGTCCATCTGAACTGTGAAGGATCAGGAAACAACTGAAGCTTGTTCAAGGTCTGATACCATACATGCCCACCCTGGTAGGCAGCACGCAGAATATGCTAGTGCAGAACATCCCTAGTAGGTGGTATGTTCTCAAGCTCCCTATATTTTTAGTGAACAAATTCATTCTAGCTTTATTAACAACAGATTCACCAATGCATCTGAAATAAAACAAATTTGAGTAAAAAGCAGTAAAAATGAAGGGAGAAAATCTGTCTGGATTCTGTCGTACAGTTCATATCTAACCTGCCATATAGGTGGACTGTGAAACGATTAATGGCAGGGAGCACTAAATCCACATCTTCAACAGATGGTGTTTTGCTCAAAACACGGAAAGCTGGTGTTACTTCTTCGTTATTCATCCACGTCAACCATGCAGTCTTCTTGTCCTTCCCATTGAATTTAAATGTTGTGTCACAACAAGCAGTGGAGTGAAAAGCAAGAAGACCTTAGTTGTATAACATAGGCAGAAACAAACAATCTGTTCCTGTTATGTGACGAGCCCAAAGAAACCCACAGTCTTTTACACTTGATCCTTTGCTCCAAAACTTAAAGCCAGTAAAACACCATCTGTGTCCACCATATTTCCCATTATGTTTTCACAGCCTTCCTGAATACCATTGAAAACGTGGAGGAAGGTTATAGTGTCTGTCTCTTCATGGTTACAGGATGAAAAATAATTGTAATAAATGCTACCTTCGCTCAAAGCATTCTTTCCTTGTGTAACTACTACATTATCAGGAAAATGTGCATTGGTTATAATTTCAGAAATGAGATAAAACAGTTCTGGTTTGTTTTCATTCAACGTCAAAAATGCTCTCCAATCACGTAGCACGTTTTTATTCCCTTCAACTTTCTGGCGAAAGTCTTTTCTTCTCTTTTTCATAGTTCCTGATTTAAGACTATCTTTAACATAAATATTGAATATTACATCTATACGACGAACTTCATTAAAAATAGTTTCCTAATTTAATATACATACCTAAGGGCATTATCACCATAGGTTCTGCCTGAATCTGGATATAAGAAGTGCACAATAGGTGGTCCATCAATTACGATCATTGTTATAACCGAATGCAGAAGTTGAGGTTGTTCATCGTTTTAGACCTTCTCCAGCTTGTCTAGAAGGTCTGACTTGGCCCCTGATAGCATTTCACCCGTTATTACGGATAAAGATGGCAGTATAGATGAATTTTCGAAGCTAAAAAACGATTATGGGCCATCATAACGTATCTGGCTTACAATATACATTCTTGAAAATAGCCCATGGTCACGTTTTAAAGATTCTAATTAGTATTTATCATTTGACTTAAGCTTAACTGTTCAATTGCTTATAACTGGAAATCTGTTTTTCTTGAGGATGTATGTAAGTAAAACTGATGGAGATACAAGCCGGCTTTCTATAAATTGATAGCTTTGCTCTTTGCCCAGTCTTTCGAAACTCTTCGTGGCAGCTACGGCATCAGTATCCAAAATTATTATTGGGTCCAAAACCAACAACTCCTCACTTGTATCGACAAAAGGGTTTCCCTTGACTCCATAACTTTTACCATCGACGTCACATGAGTAAGGAAACGATTTTGTTATTTGGGTGTGTCTTCATGATGACTAGCTTCAACATCCAGTTTGCTGTCGACATAAGCTTGAATTCACACACAAGTAGAATGATTGCAGGACCCGATAACATCCATCTTAGCAAACCTGAAGGATTTTCACTCAAACCAATGGTCCCTCCATCACCTGTAGCTATGGCGTTATTGCGTTCATGACATTCATCCAGGGGCATCCTAGAAAATGGCCATCCAGATGTATTTACTGTGAAATTACCTTTGCAGAATTCTGGTTATATTTTTGGATGTGTGTCTTGTAGGGTAATCATGTCTCGTAGGTGAACCCCCATTACTCTAGCATAATTTATGAGGTCCATTGCATGGAAAATCCAAAGAAGATTGTACAGTGAGGGCACGCGTAAATATCAGATTCTGTATTCTAAGAATCATGTCCCAGAATTGTAACTGAGGCTAAGTCCTAATGGACAATTCACGCCATTCATCAAATGTGTCAGGATTGTCCCTTGAGTGCTCTTCATAAGAACGTCTAAGATGAATATACAAGGTGCATGCAGTGACCTGGTGAGCACGGGTTGTCTTTTTATGTGGACAGACTTCAAAAAGGAATCAGATGTTCCACTACTGACAACATTCGCCTGAAAATTTGCGGATGTCCATCCACTTCCTTCAAGAACATATCTGAGGGACTTGAGCAATGTGAAGGCCACCTAACATAGCTACAACCTCGTCCTCACCATAATCATTTGCTCAAGTTCACTGAATATCTTTCATTAACTTAAATAGTGATTGTTCATAGGCCATGCCAGTAACCTGTCCTGGGTTGACAATAGCTTTCCTCTAAACATCAATGGCATACCTCTTTATGGTCATGTATTTTGAATTATCAGGGAAGAGTGGGAGCAATGCTGTTTGAGACCCTATACTAGCCACAATTTTATTTATCAAAGATATCTTAGACGAATGATATGCAGTCCAAGACATATAGAGTTCCTTTGGATTTGCGGAAGTGTTATTGATAGTCCTGATAATATGAGCACACCATTCTGTTTCTTTCAAAACTGAGTCAGACATTGCATGTTCGACAGGTAAAATTAATTACGGTTTTTTGGGTACCAAGGATATGATAATAGAAAGAAAGCTTGTTAATGTAGTGGGCATTGCATTAACTTTCTTCCCTGTATGCATAATTTGCAACACTTCCTAAATCCTAACGAGATTATCTATAGTAGGATGTTGGAATAGCATGGCACAAACAACATAGCCTAAATTCTCACTCATCTGGGTCCTCAAAGGAATTGTCACTATCTTAAATCGTATGCTCATGTTGCTGTGTTGCTATGGTTTTATTATTTACATAAATATACCTAAAATCAAGAAAAATATTAAATAAGAGTACTAGAAATAAAATTATGATTGGCTGCAAATAAAAGTACAATACATTATAATCCTGTAGTAAAAAAATTACAAAACACAAAAAAAAGTGTAAATATATCACGTAATTTGGTATTGTATACTAATTCTGACTGTATTCAAGTTCCTCAGGATTGATTTAGTGGTAAATAAGGTTTAACATGTCGAGTGCACTGAGGGTGGGTTTGACGTAAATGGTTTTCCCCTCTCACTACACGCAAATTTGGGTACACTTCTTCATAAGTCAACCTTCCTGATCTCTTCCTCTGAATTCAACCTTTCTTATCTCTAACCGTAATTAGTATACAGGCCTATCACCTGAATAGGTAGTAAAACGTGGTGCTAAGAAATAAATAATGATTTGTATTAGACAAGTGCAAACATGTCCCTAGTTCAAGTGGATTTTTTATAAGTGCCTAAAAAGTATTGGGCTTAAAAAACATATGGACAGATAACAATTTATTTAAATAGCCTATTTTTTTCTAAGTGTTTATGGTTCAATACAATATAAACACCAAATGGAAAGAGAGGCTTGGGTTCCACTATTACAAATATGTTTCTAGCTCAGGTGGATTTACTAACTGCCTAAAAAAGGAGTAGGCCTGATTAAAAAAATACGAGCAGATACTATTTATCCATGCATATCCTTTTTTTTCTAATTTTCATAAATAATCACAACATTGTAAAAAAAGGGGTTTGAATTCCAAATTAAAGTTAGGCCTACTTGTAGCCAAAACTTTACCTGATATTCCCACAGTTTCTGAAATACTTAACCAGGCATTTTGCTTTCTTAGAGCGTCTTTATAAAGTCTTTAAGTTTTTTACTTAACAAAAGAGGCCTTTGCCAAACACAATCAATAAGGAGAAAATCCATTTCCAAATTACTAGTATCCATAATTTATCAATTACAAACATTTAATGACGCTAGTAAATTGAGTATAAACCAAATAATAGGGGTGTTTAACCTACAAAAGCAAAGCCAATATTTCTGAGAACTTGGTATTTCTCAGAAAACATGGTATTTCTCAGAAAACATTTTCATAGAAGCCGATCTTCCTGGGGGTTTAGAATTTTAGAAAAATGTTTCTGAAATGGGTCCACGTTTAGTCATCTTTTCATTTTGTATATGTTTCCATAACGATGGATTCTACCACTGCCCTTCTTTCTTTATTTCAATGCGCATGCACATATTTACTCGGCTGTGATTGGTAGTCCATATAAATTAGTCCGTAGAAAGTTAAAGTTGAGCAATTTCTACGGAGTAAGGACTTACGAATAAAGAGACTGTGTCCAGAGCAATCTGATATTGTGGCATCGATTTCTTACGGTTCACGGACCTACGAATAAGGAGTTTGTGTCAGGGCCTTAACAATGTTATGGAAGTAGTGTATTGTAGGGAGCTGGTGGAGATATTGCAACACAGCACTACTACCCCTCCAATCTCGCCCCTGCACGTACAGTAAATAGGTTATTTGCAAAAACTATATAGGCCTATTGTAATCTAATCCTTTACCATAAATTAATTAATATGTCTATGTTCTTACCGAAGTGAAAAAAATAATGTCCCTGTGCAATAGGGAATCCTGCACTGGCAATCAGTGGTTTGGGAAACGCTGGTATACATGAGCTGTTTTTAAAAATTTGATTGAATGAGTTTCCATTAACAACAACAATAAAAGTTCATGAAAAGCTTATTAAAAAATTAGCAGTGTGTTTAACCCTAATCTTAAAACATATAAAACATACGCAAATAAGAAGAATAAACCTATTCATGATTTAGCTAAACAACCCTTGCCCTACACTACTAGTTTAACTCTATTAACACCTTCAGACATCAACACCAATATTGCATAGATGTTTAGCACAACCTTTTGAACCTATATTGGCTAAGCCTAAAGAAATATCACATTCTAACTAACCTTTATATGCTGACTAAATGGTGACTATATGCATCTTTAGATTAACATTTGTTTCAAAACCAGTATTATCTTTATTTCTAATCTTGTTATTTAATTGATAGAAATATTATAATAATTACTTTAAAAAAAAGTATTATTACTATGTAACGCAATGGTGATATAAAAACATACTGCTAACCTTCTAAGTCAAAATATAGCACAACAAAAATAGTCAAACATGACACGTGCTTAGATCTAATAGTTACGCTTGAAAATTAGCTTTGTGATTAGTAATATAATGATAATATTTCTAGTCAACAAATACGACCTGAATGTTATACAAGTTTGAGTTAAGACAGTTTACCATAGGTTAGGAATTTTGTGTTTCTTGATGTCGAATCATAATTGAGAAAGAATTCCCAAGGGTTAAACATGAGTAGGTATTTCAATTGATGTGTGCATTCATGTTTGCATCAAAATTAGCCTTAAACCCACCTCTTCCTTATAAGCGACACTTATATAACTTTAGCTTGTAGATTTAAGAGTTGATACTGTTATAATCAGGAAAAAACAAATTGGTGGGGGAAATCTTTGTAGTGTGCTCGTATAGAAGGCTCCCTATATAAACAATCTAGCAAATATTGTCAGAGTGTAAAATCAAAATTATATCATGTGATTTTATTTAGTGAAGAAGTAAAGCAAGATCTCCATTTTAATTCCACCGATTATAATTTTTCTGTATCTGTGGTGAATATGTCTCACTGTTATAATTCAAACTTGGCACAGTTGTTCTTTGTATACAACTTTATTTAAATTAAGTTTGTTGGAGAATAAAATTGAACAAAGGGCTCATTGTATAAAAACATGGCTTCTAGCATTATTTATTACATGTATTTACCTTTTAGGGCATTTCTTGATACCTAACGTGACTGAAAACTTGTTTATAAATACAAATCACTGTAATAACAATGAACAAAAACTAAGTTTTTAATATTTTTGGGGTGGTGAAGCAGATAACTGAGGGGGCCACATTTGTTAAGGTCAGCCCTGGTTCTAATGATCACAGTTCTGGTATTACTGGATTTATAGAACACGCGTGTTTTCATTATGTTCTGTGTATGTTAAATAAATTCATACCTGTATTAGATGATAGTTCCTGAAGTATTGAACTATAATATTAATTATCATAAACTGTACTTTCAATATATTAGTATGTACTCAGTAAAGAATTGTGTGTGTTTAGTTTTATAGTATCAATAAAAATAATCCCAAACAAGTATATAGTGCTTATCTACATTTTTTAACGTTAAATCTAAAGATAATATTTTGTCACATAACTTGTAGAAGAAAAATATTTAAGGAATTTTTAAAATAATGTTGTATCTCTAGAATTTTACTGTGTTAAAGACACATATTCTACTAAAGTTTGTTCAAAAAAGTAGGATTTAGAATACTATGCAAATAAAACAGTCTTAAGCCAAATTTCTAATTAAATAAATGAAATAATAAATTACTTAAACTAATACAAATATAGTAAGAGTAATGGTGTAAAATTATACCTAAAGAGTCACTGAGACCGCTCATTTAAACTATATAAGTACTAGAAAGATTGTCTAGATAGAGGCACCTAATCAAAAATATCATACAACAAATTTAACAAAGAATTAACAGAAAGATCTTTCGTTCTAACTTCATCTGTGCTCTCTGTTTTCTATAAAAAAAGAGTGGAAATATTATTTTGTTATTTAAAACTAATATTTACTACTGGATTTTATTTTTGATCAATTTCTCAAATTTTTCTCGTGATTATTTATAATATTACTAACCCTTTACTTATTATTGCAATCATAAGTGTATTTTTTTAATGTGTGAATAATATTATTTGTATTCATTATTGTATTAGTAAATAGGCTTTTATTCATAGTGATATTATAAATTACTGTGACCATGCTTCAACCCGTTCTATATTTAATTTAAATTACTACGTCATAAATTCATACTTGTTCAGTGGAAGGCTGCTTTGGATCTTCAAAGATAAATCCTGGCTTGGCGTGTTTCCGCTATCCAACTGACTTGTTAAGGTAATATTATTTAAGTAGGCTATATTATTATTTTCTAAACCCTTGGGTCAGGTACATTTAATTATTTGTACCATTTGCTTGCATAATTAGCCTGGCTAGCATTGTTACGAAGTAGCTTAGGTTATGATAGGTAGCCAAACACTTATTGCACGCTTTTCTTTCTTTTTTGGTCCTAGAGCTTGCAATAACATGGCGAACAGACCATACCGGGAATATTGCGCATAAAGGGCGGAATTCTTTAATTTTGTATGTCATATTTGGAGAAATGGGGATACAGTAGTATGGATCATTATCGGAATGATTTTTTTTCTCTGCCAAATTATGATGTCTTCTTTTTTCTAGCACTTAAACACACATCAACATAAGCAAATTTATGATAGTAACAAAATTAAATCATGTTAAAAAATTCAAATTCTTAAAAAAAATATTAGAAAATTCACCTAATTCTGCCGATAACCTTCAGCTATTTGGTGTAATATTATGTGGAACGCTTCAATTTGATTTATTGCATGGATATACATCCACTTAAGTAATAAATTGAAAAATTTATAAAATAGATTGCCCCTCTAGGTATTTTGAATAATATATTCACATCGTAACTTGATACTTTGTAACACCAATACCATAATAAAATGATAAACGTACATATTGGTAAACAAACATTTTGCAAAAAAAGTTTCTTGTGTTAGATAACGACACATCCCAACTGTGTATGAGCAGATGTTTTAAACTAAAATAAACCAATTCAAACTTCACCTAACCTTTCATATGTGAATAAAAAAATTTGATTAAGGGCATAACTATTGTTTTTAGAATATTTTTGTTAGAAGAAATTGTTGTGGAGAACACAACTCAAGGGACTGCATAGTAGTATAGTGAGTTTTCTAAGAATTTATTATAAAGAATTTAGAATTTTTCAACATTAACCTATTTATTTTGTTACAATCATAAAATTGCTTCTGTTCTGTGTTTAAGTGCTAGAAAACATAAGATATCTCATAATTTGACAGAGAAAAAAATTAACAATTCTGGTGAGGATGCATACTAGGACCAGAGAAATTGAATACTTTTTCCATCTAGACACAACAATAATAGCAAATTTCAAATGATAAAGAAATTACTAGGCCCTATTGTAAAATAATTGTCGGCCTAGCTTATATAATTTTAAAATTAAAAAAATTCACAAAAGTATGTTAATTGTTAGGAGGTAAATATTTAAAAGTATGTCACAACATGCCACCAAAAGTAGGCCTATTATAATTTATGCAATATTAACATTGTATTATTAGAAACAATCCCAACCTAACAAAACATAACCTTAGGTACAGGTATCAACAACATATTTTTCATGAAATTGCGGAATCCTGAAATATCTTGCAGTAAAGTTCTTATTTTTTAAACTAGCCTACCTTTTTACAATTATTTACAATACTAATTTTGTTATCATTGGAAATTTACTTTTGGTTTTTTTGTGTAGAATCCCACCCTCTATGGCAGGCCTACTATTCCCACCATAGCAACCATAGATACAATAGTTTTATGACTTACAGTAACAATTTTGATATATCATAACTACTATATATATTGGTCCGAGCGGGTAGGGCCTCTGAATAAGACACGGTGCAAAAACTATATATTAGTTTGATAATGGAACTGTATAGCAGCAAATAAAACACAATGTAAACTTTATTTAGGCAATATTGTATTTTCAAGAATACAGTCAGCCTTGTCTACAGCAGTTTGAGTTCAAAGATGGGAATATTTTAAGTCAAATGATTTGTTTTATACTATATGCGGGAATAAGAAATTAACACTAGGACTATAATATTTAATTTAAATAAGTTGAAAAATGACTCCCGGACACGATAATTGAACCCAGGACCATTGGGGCTTGGTGCTGGTTTGATTCGCTTGTCCAGGAGTCATTTTTTAACTAATTTAAATTAATAGAAATGTGAACTGATTCTTACAAACATGCTGTAACTAACATCGATCTACATTCTACACCTTGTGTGTTAATATTACTATAATATTTGTTTCACTTTTTGGTGACCTGGCGGTCTAGGGTTAAGGAGTCAGACCTTTCTGAGCTGGGGGTCTGAGGCTCAATTCTCAGTTCTGGCACAGATTTATCTGATTGCCAAAACCTTCCTTCACCCCTGACATGTGTATTAATCACAACTTGTAAATGTGTGGAATGCCAGGCCTCCACCCTGGTTTGGATCCCACTTTAAACTGTAAGTCCTCCATTTCATCTCACAATCACCCTACCATTTTCACATTAGCGTAAGAGCGTATAACCCGAACGGGTAGTACGGCGTGGTGCTAATTATAATTGTTTCACTTTCTAGGTACCACACATGGAGACTTTTCACACAATCCACGTTTGATGGCCTGCCGAGTGAAGAATATTCGGAAGATGGGACAAATCTTGGATAGCTCACTAGTAGAGCATTGGCATGCTAAGCCAGAGGTATCAGGTTCAATTCTCATGAACAGGTGTCATTTTTCAGCTAATTTAAATTAATTTTCAATAAAGGTATAATATATTAATATTATTTAATTTAGAAAACAAACTCGCTGATAATATCAGCCAGGCTTAGTGAGATGATGAGCTTTAACTAAATGGTCCAAGCTATAAGATCATACGTAGAAAGGTCCACTATCGTACTTGACCTGACCTCGAGTCGATTTGTATCCTTTGTGTTTAGTTTTGTTTTAGAGTTGGGAGGGTTAAACCTCTTCTAAGGTGTGTAGTTAAAAATGATATTAAAAATAAAATAAGGGTGACCTGGCGGTCTAGGGGTAAGGTGTCAGACTTCTGTGCTGGCAGCCGGGGTTCAATCCTCCATCCCGGCACAGATTTATCTGATTACCAAACCCTTCTTTCACCTCTGACAAGACAACTTGTGAATGTGGGGAATGCCAGGCCTNATCTGATTACCAAACCCTTCTTTCACCTCTGACAAGACAACTTGTGAATGTGGGGAATGCCAGGCCTCCATCGTGGTTCGGATTCCACGTTAAACTGTAGGTCCTCCATTTCATCTCACAATCACTGTACCATTACACATTAGCGTAAGTGCGTATAACCCGAACGGGTAATAAGATGTGGTGCTAATAATAATAATTATAATAATAAAAATAAAATACTTGCATATTCCACACTCGCCGGTAACCTTTGCCAAAACATAGAAGAATAAAGACGTTATTTATGTGTGAAGTTAATAATATTGACCTCATTTGTTGAAAATTTATAACTTTATAACGATAAGTATATTTCACTGGTTCCTGACTTTTTGCAGGGTTTGACTCCAATTTTTGTCTTTTGAGGCTGGTATTAGTGTGGAGAGGGAATGGTAAAATAGTCCTGAATCATGTTTATAAACCACCCTTTAATGCACCCAGCTGGGGTAAAAACCTCGAACTTCCACCCCAGTCATAGGAAATCCATTTATTGGGAGCTCACTGTATTTAGACTATTGTAGGTGTGCAGCCCACTTTGTGTTATTCGTTACTGTTCTCTAGAAATTTATATTTTCTTAAGCTTGATTCATATTACCACTATATTCTAAAATTTGTCCTCAAACATGTTATATATTCTGAAACCTTTTTATCAGACCTCTCTATTTACATTGTCATAATAGATTCTAAAGTATAAAACATAGTTTTTATAAATCTTTATATTCTGAAAAGTCATTAAGTAATGAGTCTCTTTTTCATTCTAGTTTGAAAATAATCCTCCAAAATATCGGAGGAATGTTTTATAGAAGAAATAAATATTTATCAAGAGCCAAAATGTTGGCCTGGACATTTTAATATTTCCTACTTTTAAATAAAAACTTCCAGTGAATAAAGTTTTAATCAATCTAAACTCAAGTAGATTTTGGTAAATGAAACAAAACTTGGTTGTGAACTTCAATTTAATTTGTTTGAGGCAAATTTTATTTTAAAAAATATATGATTAAAGTTAATGAATACTAATTAAAAATTATTTTTATAGTCATATTTATTACATAATATTTTTGCATGGTGTTTAAAAATAAGGAAAACCAATGGGTAAATGATAATACAATGTTTTAAATTGATAAAAATAAGTACAGATAAACAAATTTAGTGGAAAGGGAAGAGGAAAGTTTGTGAGAAAAGTTAAATGCACAGTTTAATTAGCTGGGATGTATAATGACTCCTCACCTAACTGAAGGATATTATTGATTTGTTAGTTGACCACATTGGGAGATACTTTTACGCTTGTATTTTACAAGGCAGTTACTGCTGTTCATTGTTGGAACCTTTCAAATTGTACTACAGAACTGCCCGATTATGATTCCAACTAATTTTTGTTAATAAATAATGCTATACAGGTGAATTCTTAGTTTATATTATGCAACTTGCGCAAATTTGACATCTTCATTTCTTCTGGTTTTTATAGTAAAAAAGTCACACACACTTTTAAACAAAGAATATTTATATTTCAGCACTAATGTCTTTAGCAAAATAAGAGAGAAACATAGAAGAAAGAGATAAACCTTCTCTATTTATAATTAGAATAAATTGTTTAAAACAATGTGGTGATCTTTTGTTGAAGTAAAATAAAATTTCTTAGATCTTAATTTTCAGAATGCACTCGGCGCAGTTTCACAAGACTTAGCCAAAAACTCATGCTAATTTTCACATATCTATCTCTAAACATTTTAAATTTTCTCATAAAAAATATTTTTAGCTTATAGATATATATATGAAAAAAATCACACTTATACTATGAACATTGAAGATTTATAAAAAAAAATACCTAAATTATTAGATTACATTTATTTTGTAAAAAATTTCAAAATCTGAAAATTTTAATTAAAATTTCTAATTCAGAGCTAAATATGATTATTTTTTTCCTTTTCTTCCTTATTCATCAGTCATCCTGAAAGAAAGAGAATTTATTTCTGTAAAATTTGATATTAGTTTGGTGTTTGTAGCTTATTTTGATTCTGAACTACATAACATTTTGTAAAATCATGTAAAGGAGAGAGGAAGAGATTGCTCAGGTGACAGAATCTCCCTTTAGTCTTCATCATCCATATCATTCTCATCACTGTCAGACATGTTATGAACAGCTGGATTCCTAAGATCTGGCAAATTATTGTCAATAGTGATGTCAGAATCACAATTATGCACAAAGTCACTGTCACTGTCAAAAGTATCTGTCTGAATAGTCTAAATTGTCTGACTCATTTAGCCTAGAACCTAGACCTGTCGTTGCCCAGCTAAAATATTTCAACTAAACAACACTTAAAAATTAATAAGCCTTGAATTAAAACAACAAAAATATAATAAATAATATATTAAAAGAAAACTAGTAAAAAAATAATAGAAGCAAATATATTTATATAAATAAGAAAAAACCATGAACTAGAAACACATTCACACCACTATGTAAACAATGAGCATAACATATTTCAACTGTTCAAAATAAATAGTTTTTCTAAGAAGCGATGCACGATGATTTTCTTATAAGATAGGTAGCGCTTGTGCATTTTCAAACTGCATGAAAGTGACAATCCAGTACGTTATTAACATTGTAAGATATCTGTATTAAAGCGACATGCTCTCCTAGTTTCTTTGTTCAGTATCCTATAATATTTCAAGGCTACGACATGTCTAGGTCAAGCCAGGTTGAAGAAACTTTCTTAATTTCCTTAGTTAAAATAGTGTAAAAACACCACTGTTTATGAAACTACACTTAAAGAATACAGTAAAACTTACATTAAAGGTTTGAACTGGAAAACCATTACAGCCAAATTAAAAACTACGGTTGAGAAATAATTTTATTTATATCACAACATTACTTTTATTCACAAAAGAAAAATACTTTTATTTATAATACTTGTATTTACAACACAACGTTACTTTCATTTAAAACACAACCATACTTTTATTAAAAACACAATCATACTTTTGATTAAAACACAACAATACTTGTATTTACTACACAACAATACTTGTACTTACAACAAAACAATACTTTTATTTACAACACTTCAGACGCAACAATTATTTTATCTATATTTATACATAATTGCAACATACATTTTGGTTATTACATAGTGGAATTGCATGACTAATAATTGTTCACTGCAGATATGCATATTTACATTGAATAGGAATAGCTCCTCTTTGTTGTATAAAGTAACAGGATTGCCATGCACCTGGAAAACAGGGAAAATACAGGAAATTTTTTTGTGTCTGGAAAAAACCGGGAAAACAAAGGAAATTTCACAAAAAAGCTAGAATTTACTGGAATTGGTTAGTGAATTTGGGCAATACAGTGCTTGAAGGAACAATGTAGACTAAAATTTGTAACTGGAGAACTGAGCAGTCTGATTGGAACACATCTCATTTATGATGATTATGTTTACCAGCACCTCATCAGCTTGAGACAAGTCCTGAGTGCAACCGAGATGACTCGTTCGGAAAATGCCGTGCCTTTTCGGCTTCCTCCACTCACTCCCGCCAATATCACAAACATATCAATTCCTCCGTCACCATCCCCCAACTTCATCAAGCCCATGCTGCTGGCACGTGTTTTTGCTGCCAGTTGAATGAATTCATTCTTTGGATTCTTGTGTGTTATTTGTCTTTTGTTTAAAAAAAAAGATTACTCCTGTTGAAATATATGATTGTTTTTGTAGCAATGTTTTAAGGCTGTACCTTACCTATCTTGCCATTTTGGCTATTTTTAATTTTTTAGAAACTGGCAAGGTATCAATATTGTATGTTTAAATCTTTATGGGTTTTAATTTGAATGAGAAAACACACCACAGTCAGATTCCCACATCTATATAAGTGAAACAATAATTAATATCCACTAAAGCTAGCATGATTGTGCTGAAAGTTCCTTTGCAGTTATTAAAAGTAGAACCACTCTTCTTAGGGCACTTAATCATCAGATGCTTTCTATCAACTGCCCCAACATATTGAGGGAAGTTGCATTGATTTGAGAAGCCACGCTCCACTTTATTCCATTCATTTTCTGTACATGTCGTCTAAAAATAATAATTCAAATACTGTTTTTCTATACTATAACAACGTAAATTATATATAAAATATATTTTTTAGGAATCACAAGAGTTACAAGAAACTGAGTGAAATGAAACTACATTAATTGATGAGCTTCATCATTTGGATACAGAAGAGATTGCGGTAAATACCTGTAATATCCAATCACCTGCACCATTGACTTCAAATGAGTCAATCAATAGTAATGAAAAGATGAAATAAAAGGCAAATTTTAGAGACAAATTCTAGAAGTGACAAGAGAGAACCTGCTATTAAAAAAACTAAATTTAGTGATTTAGACACTATTATTAAAGCTGTTAACACTATGCAAGAGATAAAACTACAAAAGAACATATCCTTCAACCAATAACTGACGAAATTGGAGTCTTTGGAAAAAACAGTTGCAGCTCATTTAAGACAACTTCCAATAAAACTGCTTTTGAATGCCAATCTGACATTACACTACTTAGTTCAAAAAAGATTAAGTCGGGGAACCTTATTTTTAACTGTAGTACCACCTACACAGTATTCTCAATTGGTTTCAAGTCCATATTCTTCATCAACCACCTTAAATTCAATCTCATGTTCCTATTTAATTGAAAAAACTTTTAACAACGTCGTTCAACCACAAACAGTAGGACAACAATACACTACCAGTGACAATGAAGCTAGAGACATAATAATGCAAGCATGGCATACTAACTAGAATCAAACCGGAAAATATATATATTTCATTGTTTTTTTTTGTTTTTTTTTACTTGAACCTGTTTCTTTTTAAATATCTTAATAAATATTAGGACAACATACTTTCAAATATTCCTTCAAAGCTTCATAAATAGCATCCATTACTTCACATATAAATTTCGAAGTTGTACTTTTTGGGATACAGTAGGTATACTGCAAAGATGCAAAAGAATCCCCAGAAGCAAGAAATCGTAGTGTTACTTGCAGTTTTAAACAAGCTGGTACAGCATCCCTCATGTGATTATTTGATTTTGGTATTTGATTGGGAATACAGTCCAATAAAAACATAAACTTATCTTGTGCCATTCTCAAATTATTAAAATATGCTTTTGGGTCTTCACTAGCTAGCTCTTGAATTAAAGTATTCGACACACCCAAATCACCTACACGTGAAATCCATTTACAAACCCACCATCCATGCTTTCGCTTCTTTCTTTTTAATATATTCTCTAGTTCTAAAGACAAGATTTGCATGATGACATCAATACTAGCATTAACTATGGCAGTTGACGCAATGTTTAATACTGTGCCAGTATCAAATTGATTGGTATATATGGAAACACATACTGGCGCCATTAAACTGTGATACTCCTGGCGCCAACAATCATTGCATGTGGAAACCATGCTTAAGAACACAAGTAAAGAAGAAGGTTGTTTCAAATAGGCCCAGAGGGGAGGTAAATATGTTAAACATAGAGGAACCAGCTTATATTATAAAGAAGGGTGCTTGCCATAAGAGAGATCAGGGAAGGTGAATGAATGCACTATCCTTGCGAGTGGCAGGTTTCAAAGGGGCTAATTTTTTTTAGGCAATGGCCAGCCTAGCAGTAAATTTCTCTTGAAGATTACCACTTGCCATAAGACAGACGTAAGAATGAAATAAGATTTGAATTGAGTATAAAATGTAACAATGTCTGTTGTCTGGCCATATATTTACATAAACATTTATGAAAATGTAAAAAATACTGTAATGAGATCACTCCACTTTATATATTGTTTTGTGTAGCCACTATACAAATGGACCTCAAAGTATTTGAGCAGCGACATTTCCTTGAAAAAATACGAGCCTGCAGCCCTGACTGGTTTGTTACACTTAAATTCTTTGGCTGTATTATCCCAACGTAATTTGTCGCTCAAACGACATTTATTGCCTCGTTTGGCCCGTGTTACACTTAAATTCACTCAAATCGATATTTCAGCCTCATTTGTTGCTTGCTTCAAGTGAAATTTATTTTTATGTTTGGCCCGTTGCACTTAAATTCACTGCTTGTATTATTCCATCATAACTTGTTGCTTGCTTCAAGCGACACTTACAAACCTGTTTGACCCGTTACAGTTAAATTCATTTGGTGCATTACTCCATATTCATTTGGCGCTCAATTCAACCAAAATTTACTGCTTGTCTGGCCATAACCATAATTTCACATGTAGTAGGGTTTTTATGGATACAAGCAGGTTAAAATTTAAATATATATATATATTAAGAACAGTTTTCCACATGTAGATAAATCACTGGTGTTTTACCCACATTAATTCAGCCGAACATTTTGATTGTGGTTTTTCACATGTGATTTATCACTATTTATCCACTTTAATTCAGGCGCACTTNGCCCTTTATCTAATATCCCCCCCCCCCCTCCATCACCCCAACCCCTAACTTAAGTTGCTAATAACATTGGTGTTAACCTTAAGATTGATGAACATTGTTAAGGCTGCATGAAGGTGGGACTGTTGGGCTGAGAAAAGAGCAAAAATAACACCTACTTTGGTACATTTTTCCAGGATTATAAATATCGCAGGAGTACGTGGTATTTTTTATTTTGTAGTTCAAATATATTTCTATGTTTCTATAGAAAGATATAAACAATCCTATTGATTAATTTATTAAATTTATTCAAAATTTTGCATTTCTACATTTTGAGTGGGGTCAAATTTTTTTCTATATAAACAATGAATTTTAGCTCAAATAAAGGTACATATTTTTTTTTTCAAATTAAAATACCACATAGAACTTGCATAATTTTGTGCCAAAATTTGTTTAAATTAGTTCAGCAAAGTCCTGCAAGGAACTCTGCTATCGCTTACGTAGCTTGCCTACCCCCTCCACCAAACCCAACCCTCAGATATTTGTCACCCTTTTCTTTAGACAATGTCGAGTGACAGGTACCAGGAATAGCTTAACACCCCCTTCCTCCCCCCACCCCCACAACCCGTTCACGTTTGGTCTTGGGTCACTAACCAGATCTATGCTTGCCAACACATTTTGGAAGTTTTGAGCATGCCCTTTAAAATACATTGAAGAATAAATTTATTTTGGTCTGTTTGTGTCTCGTAGAGTAGTTAACTTTTCTAGGCTTTATCAAATAATGATTATCTTAGTGTTTTGATTTAAACTGTCAAATATTTTAACAGTAGATAGCTCTTTCATAGCTTTTGGTCATTTTTTAAATGTTTTATCAGTATTGTTTGTGTTTGAAATTAGTACAAACGTGTGTTTAACATGACAGTTAAACATTTTTTTTACGAACATTTGGGCCTATATATGTATAGATCTAGTGTAAAAATAGTATTTCTATAGTTTATGTATTTTTGTTTATAAAAATATAATTTTTATACATTACTGTAAAATACTACTTTAAAAGTTCTCCTAAGTATAATCATGGATGGAGAAAACTTAGCCACACTGCGGAAAGAAACTGTATCACCAAAACAAAGGAAACAGCTCTATCGCTTCACTTGTAAAAAATCACAACGTCTACATTTTTCAAGAAAACCAAAGAAAAGACGTTTACCAGAAAATCTTTGAAATTACTGTAAAAATAAACATTAAGTAATTTTATATTTTACTTTTAGATGTTATTTTAAATAAGTAACAATTTGATAAATTATGGAAGTTAGTCATCTGGATAAGATAGTTTTTAAAGGTAAACCAAATCCAATTATATTAATTTTTAAAATATTTTAGTTACATCGCTATGTGCAAGTGAATACATCAAAGGTACAAGCACCTTCTACTTGTAAAGCGAAAGTGGAAAACTATTTAGGAATAAACCTTTTCAAATACTTGACCGGGATTTAATCTCCAACCTCCCACTAACTGGTAAACCAGACTAGATGAGACTAGCATTTAGTCTGTGTGCACACAAGTGCGGTTAAGTCATTATTAATTATTATAGCTACATAAAGACATGAAAATTACTATTTTTTTTTTTTGCTAAGAATCAAATTTGTTGTAAATAACTCTCAATTTACTCTGGTTCATTTGTAGGTCAAACAAGTATATGCTCGTGGAAGAGTCACACCAGCTCTAGCAATCCAAAGTGTTCATGACATTTATTTATTTACTAATTTGTTTTCGGAGAACTGAACTATAAATTGGTTTGAAAATTAATATTTTAAATTTTTGAAAATTGATATGAGTAATTTATATAGGTGATAAAATAATCGACGTCTGAAAAGTCACCAAAAATTTAAAACAGTTATTTAAATCAGCATTGTTAAATTAATGTGAACTGACTTAATGACTCTGGAGAGATGGTTTGTGGCAGATGATATATAAGCTTCTATGGGATTTTTCTGTGAGATGTACGTCTCGGTGGCGTAATTTGCTTGCGCACTTGTTTCGTGTTACCCCAGACTGTCAAGGACGGGGAGATCGAAGTTAGAATCTCGGTTGGGTGAACTGGGGGTTACCAAAATGGTTTTCCACTATCCCTCCACACAAATGCTGGTTCACTTCCTTTATATTCAACTTTTTAATTACTTACCCATTAGCATAATTAGTAATTAAGTGTTGAACCCTAACGGGTAGTAAGACGCAGTGCTAAGTATGTTATAATTAAGTCTAACATTACATTTTCTGGAGTCAAATATATTGTGTATCATGGCACAGCAAATTGCAGTAGGGCCAATAAGGGATACAAATTATTTTGGTCAA